>JAKCPI010013191.1:0-26382 GCA_023213315.1 Euborellia annulipes | reverse complement strand
ACAAACTCTCTCATAAAATTCATATATGCACTGAAGATGGCCCCTGTATAGGAGCCAAAATATTTGCAATTAAATCGAAGTAGTGAGAGAAAAAACGAAAGCTGGTTTTTATTCTCCTTATCGTCCTCAACGATTTCCAGCTACAAACAACTATTGTATAAATATTTTATATATTATTATAATAGACCTTCGAGCTTGCTGTAGTTGGTAGCGCGCCTGCCTTGTATACCAAGGGTCGCGGGTTCCGACCCCATGTAGTCCGATGATTTTATTTAAGCTATTTGGATACCAAATAAATAAGAATGCCTGGACCCCAAATACATATAAATTCAAATAACGGTTATCATCAAAAGTCTTATATGGCCTGAGTTGCCGAAAAGAGTGTGTGAATGTGTGTGTGAGTGTGACTGTGAATGAGAAAAAAGTGTTAGTGTTAAAAAAAAAAATTCTAATATATCGGCGGAAACTAAATATATGTCGACACAAAAATCTGGTGTGACAACACAACTTTCGATTACCGAAGGTAAGAGAAAGTTGTGTGCTGAGCGACCAGTCACACCAGACTTTTTTTTGTTTTTAGGAAGCGCATAGCATGGTGAGGGAAGCGAACATTCGCCAAGCAGCAGCTGAACGCAGCCTCAAAGAGAGTCAAATGCAAGTGGAAGTTTTGAGTGCTGAAGTAGCAGCACTTAAGACCCTTGTGCTTACATCAACACCAAGTCGACCAAATCCCCACTTACATCCACAAATAGACTCTTCGGGCGCCGCTAATGGTAAGAAAATTCGCAGGTTTATTATGATTACAAGTTGATTAAGATGTGCTGAGATCTCGAGGTTCAAATGATTTGTGGCTGATCTGTCCGGTTAATTGACACATTTCATTTTTTGCTGTGTTGCTGATTCGGTTTTATTATTTGCCACCATCATTATATACAATTTTTACATTCCAAAATACATTTTCTTAATACTTATATATATACAGTATATGGACTATAGTTAATATTTATGTGTTAAAAATTAAGCCGAAATCACATACAAAGGCGCTCCCCCTAGCCCCCCACCCCGTAGCCAATGCAACAAGACTGTCTAAATAAAGATCAAAAAATCAAATTGTTTCAATTAATCCAACAGAGTATTTGTAATAACAAAATATAAGAAAGTGAGTAGGTCTATAACCTAGCCTATATTTAAATTGAAAATTGAACATCGATGGCTTCCGGCGAGCATTGACTTGTTTCTTCGAAGCTCAGCTCTGCTTACTGTTTCGTCTTTGATTAACTCATTTTATTTACTTTCTCTTACCTCTATATATGTTAATATACATATATATAGAGAGAAAGTATTGGATTCATGTCAAAAATTCAATGTCGAGATTTTGATGGATATACACGTTTTGAGGTCCCCTGAATCCAAAAAAGTGGTTTTCGCGACATGGTCTCTCTGTCAGTCTGTCTGTGTGTCTGTGAACAAAATATCTCAAGAACGAAAAGAGCTACGTGGTTGAAATTTTATATTTAAGTTAAACACCCCCATGAGACGTGACACTAAGCTTTTGAACAAAATCAAAGGCCAAAGAGTACTAATAAATACTTTACTGATGCACTTTTTCAGTAGATGCTTTTTTAAAAAGTATATCAGTAATATTTTGTTAAAATTGTTTGAATAGAAAATAATTTTATTGTTTTTTTTTTAAATCAATTATTTTTTAGATGCTCTTTAAAATGTATATTCTCATTTTGCCATTGAAATCTTCTGAAGACTACTTTTCTCTTGTACTCCATAGAAAAGATAGGAGAAATGGTTGCCATGGTATCAAAAATAAATATTTTCTCATGTTTATAAATTTTACATCTGAATTCAAATGTTCCGTACGCCCCGGGTTTGGCGTAGTAGGTAGCGCTCCTACCTCCTATACCAAACGTCGCGGGTTCGGACCAGGCAGTCCGATGATTTTATTTAAGCCATTTGGATACCAGATGGCTTAAATAGAAATGCCTGACCCAACAATAAATATATTCCTTACAACGGTTATCGTCAAAGTCTTAAATGGCCTGAGTTGCCGAAAAGACTGTGTGAATGTGTGTGTGAGTGTGAGTGTGAATGAGAAAAAAGTGTGAATGTTTAAAAAAAAAAAATAAAAAATCTTCCGTACCTGTCGGGAACTAAATACAGTATATACAGGGGCGCCGGAACAAATTTGAATCAGGGGGGGGGGGGCAAAAATTTTTTTTTAGAAAATTAAAATAATTTAATATGTTCAAATAGTATAAAACAAAAACAATTCTACTATAAAACTTTAAAAAGCACAGAACACAACTCAAGAGAAAGTTGTGTGCTGTGCGACCAGTCATACCAGATTTTTTTATAATTAGGGAATAGATGGCATTCCAATATCAAAACAAGAATTTATTTAATTTTAAATTTTCTTTTTCTATTAAAATATTTCACTTAATAGCCGTTTTGAAATTCAAATAGGAAGTTATAAGTTAATAAAAACTACTGTAGCCTTCCATTGTATTGTCTTATGCTTTTTTTTTGTTAGGAGGAGGTCTCTTTGCTCGTAAGCATCGACGTTCTCCATCTCATTTCAATTTAAAATATGGACGTGAGAATTCACCTCCTGATTCGCCAGTGAAAGAGCCACCAGTATCAAATGTCTCTGCAAGCACTAGCGCAGCTGTAGCAGCTGTGTTCGATCTCAATGATTCCAAAGATGGATGGGAGGTCAATAATATTATTTATTATCATAAATAAAATAACGCCTTCAGCCTCTAGCTTTCAAAACTTGAACTATTTTACTTGCTTAAATTAAGATCTTTTCTAATTACCCCCCCCCCCTCCGTGATCGAAGAGGTTAAAGGTGTTGACAAATAAAATGTCAATATTGATTTTATTGATAACCTAAAAGCCGGTCGTTTTGCCACTTTTTTTTCGGAGCGACATATGATACCCGGCAAAAGTGGCGCACCCAGATGGACATTACAGATATAATTTATTTTTCAAATCTGACAATATCTTCTTTGAGAATTTTAATCTCAAAGTTTTGGAACTTATTGACAATTTTGGGATTTAGGGTTAGAGGCCTTTGTCTTTAGGAGACCGCAGGGTTAGATGCTATTGTCTTTTCAAGGCCTCTGGCTTTTTGGGGCCGCGGGCTTTATTTATTTATTTCCCAAAATTGCCTTACAGCTATCAACCATTTACAGGTCAGTGTACTATGATTTCCATGCACCAGGTC
Source organism: Euborellia annulipes (assembly GCA_023213315.1). Classification (NCBI taxonomy): domain Eukaryota; kingdom Metazoa; phylum Arthropoda; class Insecta; order Dermaptera; family Anisolabididae; genus Euborellia; species Euborellia annulipes. Next base: position 23,144 of record JAKCPI010013191.1, on the reverse strand, counting down.
ATGATGCAGGCTTGTTTGTATAGATCTGATCCAATGATTTAGATGGTCTGAAGAAAAGGTCTTTGTAATTTATTAAACCCATAATACTCATTTTTAACTTTGCCCATCAACCGTAGGTTGTACAGGTAAAGTTAATGTAATCGTAAAAAAAATCGAAATTTTTCTGAAGCTGCCGAAATGCGTTTTGAGGTCCCCTGAATCCATTTAAGAAGTTTTTGGAATGATGTCTGTGTGTGTGTGTGTGTGTAATTTTTTTTCGTCAATGAAACTCAAAAACTATTCATTCAATTGTTTTGAAATTTTGCACCCATAAACTAGGAGTAGAGGCCAAGAACTGAATAGCTTTTGGTAAACATCGGACCATTAGGGGGATGCTCTAGGGGGGGGGGGGGACAAATATTTTTTCTTGAATAGTGGGTGGGCAAAGTTATGCGCTCGGCTTAGTCCGACCCTTTATTTAATTTAAAAAGCTTATAAATCAAGATAAGTTTGATAATATATTTCACGTCTCAGGATAGCTAAGAACGCAGATTTCAGTGCATAATTTTCAAAACATTTTCCATACCCCTCATACGTCCACGAAATTGTCTGTCCGATTCTGCCCTTAATAAATTATGGTAATCCTACCCATGGGGGGAGGCGGAGGGGCACAAACGCAAATCGTTATTATATTTATTTAAAAAATATTTATTACACAGGTCAACAAAATTTTTTTTTTTGGATTTCTCTTTTAATGCTGGAATTCTGATTCTTGACACCGAAAAACACTTAAATTTCCATTTTTTGATTTTAAAGTTTGCCTGAGGGGGTGTTTTTGCACCCCACTGAGAGGGGGAGCAAAACCTCAAAATTTGTGTAATTTGTTCAGTTTTTCGCTTATATATCGTAAACTATCCATAATTAATTAGAAAGTTGTAGAGCTTAAAATTTGCTAAAATTTGGTTGATAAAACGAATTTCCAATTAATTAATCCAGTTAATTTAATTGTCGCAGTCCAATCCAGTCAGTCAAAGAACAGTTTCAATTAAATTTTTATATATTATTTAATTTTTCGTTTTGTATTTCGCACCACTGGACCTCCCGCCAGCTTGCGGCGGACCCTCACCCATAACGTCGGGACACTCCGCGATTATAATAAATATATAAATAATATACTAGGGGTCGTCCACATATTACGTAACGTCTTAATTGACGATTTTCTAGCCCCCCCCCCCCTGTCCAGTTGTCGACCGTTTTTCCCCCCCCCCCCTTCCACTAATGCTTTACTTAATATGTGGACGACCCCCTATAGATGAGGCCTGTCGAGCTAGAATTTTCCCGGGCTGCTGCGACTTCCCAATTAGGCCCTGTACCTATATATGAATATATACTGTATAGAGAGAAAGTATTGGTTTACCCCTTTTGAGTCGGAAATGGTTCTCATGATCCAAAAAACATAAATAATTAAATAAAGTCTACTTATGTGTATGTCTATGGCCTAAGATGCCGCCTTCGGCGAAATTTCTGTCTAGCCTCAGGCAGCCAAGTTTGCTCTCAATTTCTTGTTGCATTGCAGAATGAAGGACCTTGATTTCGAGTAGGGTTGTGGGAACAGCAGAAGGGTCTATTTATGACTGTAAGGATCTGCCTGGAGGGGGCCATAAATCTTAAAAATATTATTGTTTCAACTCAATAAATCATAAAGCTGCCAAAAGAAAAAAAATTGATTTGTGTTTGTTTAGATTTTGATTATAATTAATTTCCCAAAATCTTTAAGTTTAATTTAAACATTTTAATTATTACTAACTGTAAGCTACTCTCCGTTTCAATTGCTATATTGTACTTAATTAAGTGTAATTTAATTGCGATTACATTCGTTCGTTTTGTCTGTAAAATTAAAAATATTTCAGGTGGATCCAGTTGTTCATAGAGAGTTTGTGGCTTGGCGTCAACACCCTCGTCTAGATAATTCAGAGCCGTTCATAGCTCGAGTTTATGCTGAAGAGATTGAATTGTGTTTAGCATTTACAAATACCTGTCTGGGACAACAAGTGCGCAACGCAATTGAACAAGAAACTATTACTGTTGAGGCGGTTACTGACAAAACACGAACTCTATTTCCAAAGTATTGTAATTGCTTTTACAATAATCAAGGGAGATTAAAACAATTTTTAAAAGTCTTTATTTTCTAGAAAATGTGCCCTGCTGGAAGCGCCTAGACAATGTCATTATCGTATGAAGCTTGCCGATTCTGACCAATGGCATTTTATTTCAAAAATTTGCCGAAATCGGGTAAATAATGTTTTTATTTTAAGAGTAGTGAAAAAATATGGTACTGTTTAAAACAATTAGCATAAATGGATCAACTCATTCTCATTCATCCCATAACAAACAAAGAGTTGCCTTAATGTTTTCTTTGTTTTTATTTTAGATTATTTCAGTATGCGAGTTCCTAAATTATTTGCGCTATATCGAAAGAGGATTAGTGAAGAGTTCTGGTAAGAAAAATTTTCTTTTTTTTAAATACTTCTTAAAGAAAGAGGGGGCGGATTAAAGGTTTGAATTTCTTCTCGGGAGGCGATTCCCCCCCCCCCCCCAGAGAAGAATTCAAAAAGTTATAAAAACTAGTATTTTAAAGAAATTATGATTTCCGCTCTTTAATTTCAATTGAATTTGTAGCGGAGAAGACTATGTAAGATTTTTTTTTTTTTATTAGTTCACGACATCTACTGGGAGATGACACGTCTACGTAAAGAAATGGTGCTAGCGAGGCTTGGTTTGTCAATATCATCGTCATAAAAACGAACAATTGCGAACCTGCCACTTGACACTTCCACCAATCGAAATACCAAAGATTTTGTTTCTTTTTTATTCTTAAATTTTGTGATCTTCCCCTTTTTATTAAAAAAAAAAATTTATATATTATATTAAAAAATATTTATATGTATATATAGTTTTGTTTTTAAATATATATTTTTTAAAACGTTTAAACGTTTAAAAATACTCATAGACATCAAGATGATAATAGCTTCCTCTTTTCAATTTCTCTTAGAATCTACGCCTTTTTAGAAAAGTTTTCTTTCACTTTTTTAAAGAACAAAAATAAAAATTCCTTTTAGTAATCAGTCAATAGAGATTAGAGGATGTAAATAAAATTTAGATTTAGTTTAGTCCCCCTCATTCTAACTCAAAATTGAACAATTAATATTCGAACTTACATACAGGCATGGGCGTACCCCGCGAGGGGCAGGGGCAGCTGCCCCAAATAGCTATGTCACAATCTGGACGACCATGATCTGCCCCCCCCCCCCTGGACGACCATGATCCAACCATGCCCCTCCTAGATTTGATCCTGGGTACGCCCATGCATACAGGTACAGCAGTTGTAGAAGAATAAAATTAAACTTTTTCATCTTCCTTCCATTATTTTGGATTATAATTAAAGAAGCAATGTATTTATTATTTTATTTTGAAATTTTAAAATGTATTTTTTCCCCTAGTTTGATTTTAATATTTTATTCACTAAGAAGTCAAAAAATAGCAGTATGTTGAAGGAAGTCGTTAAAAAGAGGAATTTTATGTAAGAAGAGGGGGAATAAAAATACATTTTCTCTGGCCCGTGAAATCTTGTCAAAAGGTTTTGAGAATGTCTCATCTCAAATCTTATTATTTTACGGGTCCAAAATTTGTCTTCAAAAAATCTATTTCTTCCTTCTAAAAAATAAAAATGTAATATTTTTTACATCTCTTAGTTAAAAAAAGGAGTATAATCAAGTGAGGGTAGAAAAAGTAGAAAGTTGAATATTTACCGAAAAAAAAAATGTATATCAAATTATATGACTGTTAACTAAATACCATTTATTGTATAATAGCTATATATGATAATAATAATAATAATAATAAATGTTTAAAAATTGTTTTTATGTGATATAATTATAAAGATTTATCGTTTTCATATAATGTCTATTATAATTACAAGATTAGAATCAACTGAACTGGAAAGCCCCCTCTTAACCCCTCCCTCCCAAATCGACCGCCATAAAAATTAAACTACCTTCCATTTTCCTAGAAAAGATTTTAAAATTGTCAAAAAATTCCATGTCGAGATTTTGATGGATCTTCACGTTTTGAGATCCCCTGAATCCAAAAAAGTGGTTTTCGCGACATGGTCTGTCTGTCTGTCTGTGTGTGTTCAATTTTAAGCATGAAGGAATTGAGCTATGAGGTTGGAATTTTATATTTAAGTTAGTCACCCACCTAGGGCGTGAAAATAAGCTTTTAATCAAAATCGGCTAAAGAGTACTAGTACTTTACTGATGTACTTTTTCAGTTTTTTTTCGATTTTCTCAAAATTCGCTCTAACGATTTTGATTAAAATTCAAAAATCAATTATGTTTTAGATGCTCTTTCAAATGTATATTCTCATTTTGCTCTCAAAATTGTTTGAATCACACTTTACTCTTGTACTTCATAGGAAGAATAGGAGAAATGGTTGCCATGGTAACAAAATATAAATATTTTTCTGTTTATAAATTTTACATCTTGAATTCTAATATATTGGCTGATTGGATACCAAATGACTTAAATAAAAATGCCTGGACTCCCCAATTGATATATAAACATACTGATTATCGTAAAAGTCTTAAATGGCCTCAGTTGCCGAAAAGACTGTGTGAATGTGAGTGTGAATGAGAAAAAAGTGTGAATGTTAAAAAAAAAAAAAAAAAAAAAAAATATGTTGGCTGAAACTAAATATATGTCGACACGAAAAATCTGGTGTGACAAGCACAGAACACAACTTTCGATTACCGAAGGTAGGAGAAAGTTGTGTGGTGTGCGCCAGTCACACCAGATTTTTTGCATAGGCAGAACTGCTGGAGGGGGAGACTAACCCCCCTCCACCTGAATTTGGTCAAAAAGTTTTACTTTAAAAAAAAACAGCAGAATGGACAGTGATGAGCAGTAGGGTGCTGTTTATAATTATTTGTAGATGGCCGTAAGGATGATCAATTTAATTCTAAGGACCGTCGGCCAAAAAATAAATCTTTTGCGTATTATCCGTTTATTTGTTAATATTTCGACCCCAATGATATGGAATCATCTTCAGTACAATCAACAGATGTTTTACAAATCGTTATTTTCTTCCATCCAATATGACAAAATAGCTGAGCATTCCATCAATGGCAATATTTATGAAAAATTGATGATTATAAAAATTGCATTCATGGAATGCAGACCATGTTGCGAAAACCACTTTTTTGGATTAAGGGGACCTCAAAACGTGTATATCCATCAAAATCTCGACATCGATTTTTGACATGAATCCAATACTTTCTCTAGATATATATATATTACAATATATAATCACAAGTGGGTGAGAGGAAGCAATATTTGTTATCTATTAACTGTTGATGAAATCACTCTCCAAAAACTTATATGTGCAATCAAGTGATTATGTTATAAATGATATTTAGTTTTGATATGATTGTGTTTTAAATATATACAATTGGCTTCTCCAACTGAGTGACAAATCACCTGAGGAACTAGCTCTAGTAGTTATAGGAGTGTGTGTGTCATAAATAGAGCCCGGATGTTCGTACACAATCAAAACTTAAAATATGCATGGCATTAATGCACCTATAAAATACCAAATATGCACAATGAAGAGAAAAAACAGTATAAATATGCTCTATCACAAATTGGAGTCGCCGCATTTTATATTAGGCCTACTACGTTAGTTTCCGACTCCTCATTCTTCTATATACAGTACAGTACATATTTGTGAAGTATCTCTCGGTCATGCTATATTTCACCAACTTCCCATAATTTTGAAATTAAATTTTACAATTTAATATCAAGAGTCCAGAAAATTTAGTCTCCCAAATCTCCAAAAAGATATGCTGAAAAAAATCATAATTTTTCCAATTGAAAGGATTGATTGGGTTCTATCTATCCTCTCATTAAATAAAAATATCTACAGTGTTTATCCCTAAGCACGCCCAGGATTGGGAATACTGGATCCCACCACATTAGCCCTCAGGCAACTCTTCGAGAAGAGGGAGTTTTATTATTATTTGCGAGAAAATTTGAGAATTAAAATTAAGCTTTGCCCCTCCGAAAAAATCTCCGCCGCAAAGGCGCGTGGTGCGGTTAGTTGACAATTAAATCGAGAATGGAATTTAGCGCCAATTTCTAGTTACTCCCTCGGCTCGCAAGAGAGAGCTAATCAAGGCGAACATTTTTATTTTTAATGAATGTCTGGTCTCCAAAGTTTGTTCCATGGATTTCTCCTTTTGTTTCATCAAATATATCTTTTAATAATAAAATTTCTCATTTGCCAATGTAATTAATCTAATTAATTATAATAAAAATGTCAAATAAAAACGAAAAGATTTCTCAAGAAAATATTAAAATGGATACGGAATTTCCAATTCATATCGGTAAATAAATAAGGATATTTTTTATAAATTTCTCCATTCATTTGACAGAACCAGAATTATTTTAAAAGTTTTATTAATACAAATCCAAACTGAAAAGAACACGTCAGAACTTTTGCAATTTTCAAACTAGTTTGTTTTTTTCGCATCTATTCTGCCTTACCATGGTTGTTAATGAAAAGTTGAGTAATTTGAGAATTTTGATATATTTCTTTGTCAATTCCCTGGAGAATATATTTATAGTTTTCAGAAGTCATCCTGAAGTACTCGGAAAAACTTTTGAAGATTGATACAGTGAGGGACAATATTAAGACCCACCCATGCATTTTGAACTTGTGATTATTTATTTGTTTTTATAAAAGAAAATGAAAATCTTTATAAATTTTCTAGGTTTGAACCATGAAAATTTCCATTAAAAAATATAATAATCTTTTTTTAAAAACATTGAAATATTCACATAAGAAAATCCATGGGTGGGACTTCATAGTGTCTCACTGTATATTGATCTTTGAACAACATTCAGTGCTATCCTTTTCCTTTTTTGTAGCAAACAATTCATTCACTTGTCTAGTTTTGCCACCTTCCATCAATAAATTAAGCAATGGGCAATCTATTATTATCTGGTGTGAATGGTAACTTTTGAAAGAGAAAGTTGTGTACTGTGCTTGTCACACCAGATTTTTTGGGGTGACATATCGTCGCCTGAAACACGTAATGGCGTATCTCAATATTTATCTTTTTTCTGGAGAGCTGTTTATAGTTCGTGTTGTTATATTAAATGTATAGAAACGCAAAACCAAAAAACCTAAATAATACGAAAAAACATGTAAATACAGATTCGTCACTTTGTGATAATGCAAAGAACGCCAGGACACGCCATACCCGTTGTATCTCATTTTTTGATTTTTTTGACAAACGTCACTACGTGTTGCAAGCGACGATATATTTAGTTTCTGCCGATACTTATATATATATATATTTTTTTTAAATAAAAAAACACACTTTTTTCTCATTCACACTCACAATCACACACACATTCACACAGTCTTTTCGGCAACTTAGGCCATTTAAGACTTTAAACGATACTCGTATTTATATAATATATATTTATTTGGGTCCAGGCATTCTTATTTAAGCCATTTGGTATCCAATTGGCTTAAATAAAATCATCGGACTGCCTGGGGTCAGAACCCGCGACGTTTGGTATACGAGGTTAGCACGCTAACCTCCACACCAAGCCCCGTGGGCTATACTTATATTAAAATTAAAGAGAATATTTATGTTGGGGAAAATATTTATATTTTGTTACCATGGCAACCATTACTCTCTTGTAAACCAAAAATCAGCCAAGTTCTCAAATTTTCGACCCCCACTATGTTTCAAAATATTTTAAAAAAAAATCCTTGAATATGGGTCACCTTTTTTTCGATATAGAATCCGTTAAAAAAAATTTCAACCAAATCAAAAATAAAAATGAATCCACTAGAGAGGGAAAAATTTTGCCACCCTGCGGAAAAAATAAAGTTCCGGGAAAAATTTTCTGCAGGTCGGAAGCTGGTCTTTCTAAAAAAAAAAGGGTATCCAAATGGCTTAAATAAATTCATCGGACTGCCTGGGTTCGAACCCGCGACCTTTGGTATAGAACAAAAGTTCCACTTTAATAAATTTTTTTTTTTTTTTTTAAAACATTCACACTTTTTCTCATTCGCACTCACACTCACACACACATTCACACCGTCTTTTCGGCAACTTAGGCCATTTAAGACTTTGACGATAACCGTTGTAAGAAATATATATGTTGGGGGTTCAGGCATTTCTATTTAAGCCATCTGGTATCCAAATGGCTTAAATAAAATCATCGGACCGCCTGGGTCCGAACCCGCGACGTTTGGCATAGGAGGTAGGACTTTAATAAATTATTTACACTTGTTGACAAATTATCAATAATGATAGTCTGGAAGCCGCGGGGCGCGGGTTCGGACCCCAGGCAGTCCAATGAATTTATTTAAATCATTTGGATACTAAATGGTATAAATAAATATACGTGGACCTCCTAAAATATGGTTTCTAAATCATGTATCGTTTAAAGTCTATATGGCCACAGACAGTTTGTTAAAGAATGATATTTACACCATTATGCTGGGACGATTGAATTAAGGTTACGGAGAAGAAACAACTAGCGACTGCTTTCCACTTCAAAATAATTTATTTGCCAATATTTCGGTATGCCTAACGCAAACCATCCCCAGTGCATCAAATTATATAATAGAGGAGAGTTAGAAATAAAATGCATGAAAAGCCATCAAGGGTGGGAGGGGGGGGGAGTGGGTGCGTGTGCCCTTTGAATAGAAAATTTTGAGGGGGCGGCAAATTAAATTTTGCCCCCCCCCCCCCCCCTAAAAAATCTCCTAGTTCCGGCCCTGCAAGCCATTCTACATGCGGATGGGACAACATCTGTTAAGCAAGTCACTGAGAGAAAAACAGTAACTATATATAAAGTATATAATACTATTACAGTAGAGTCCCGTTAATCCGAACTAATTGGGACCGAGGGTCGTTCGGATTATCGGGAAGTTCGGATTAACCGGAATTGTAAGCTTGAATTAGTTAATTTTGATAATAAAGTCGTATTTATAACGTTGTAAACGTTGTAAACCGACTCTATTTTTTATAATTCGTATTTTTTAATAAAATAAAGTTACTTTAATGTCTAATTTTCATTTATATTCCTCTTAAAAAAAAAAAAAAAAAAATCTTACGCAAAAAGAGTTCGGATTAACCGGAAGTTCGGATTACCGGGACTCTACTGTATTTATATGATCTGAAACAATTTCTCAAAGGGACCGTCCAGGCGCGTGTATGTTCTAATACTGGCTTGGCTTAATTTTAAAATTTAAAATTTGATGCACTGAGGATGGTTTGCGTTAGGCATACCGAAACATTTGCAAATAAATTATTTTGACGTAGAAAGCAGTCGCTGGTTGTTTCTTCTCCATAACCTCTACACCATTATATTTATAAATTGTATTTATTTTAGGTGAGGTCTTTCCATGTACATTTTGCAAAATGAATTTCATAAGTTTATATTTTTTATGGAAACATTCCAAGAAATGTCTAACAAAAAATATTCAAATGGTTGATAAAAAATAAATTAAATTTAATAAAACAAAAAGTAAGTAAATTAAAATGAAGTAAAAAAAATAAACAGCTACTGTAAGTTTTAGGGAACTAGCACGCTTTCAAGTCTCGGAGACATTAAATAATATTAAAGACTATAAATTTAGTAGGCTTTATAGATAGCATTTGCCCAACAAGCAAAAGATACTATCCTAATTGGACATCATATCCAAGCTAATTCGAATAGACAAGGTAGGCTCGATCTTAAACTCGGACGAATTCATTTTTTTTCGGCTCCTTGCTATTGCTTGCAATTAAATCCAATGGGGCTACATACATTTCTTCATATGATGAAGATCATGATTCTTCATTTGATGTTAATTTAAGATAAATTAGATTAAATGGATCCATAAAATATAGAAATATGCAGGGGTCAGGGGGAAAAATATAAGATAATTAATTTTTCAAATTAAATAGGCCCTATAATTAAATATATGTAAAATAACTGCTGTGTATCATTTAAAATTATTTTTAATTTATAAGAAATAAAATAAAAGAAAAAAATTATTAATAAATCTCTTAATATTTGATTTCTTTTAGAACACCTAATTTAAAAAAAGTAAATTTAATAAATGCCCATTTACTTCAAAAACATTGCTTTTCTTTGTGCGAGTGGTAGTAGAGAGACTCCACGCGCATCAAACCAATCAAAAACGGATACCGTACGCGAAAATCTTGGGAAATGGGCGATTCAGTCTACCTTGCTAGTCGAAATACCATGGCTTCTTCTTCTTCTATTTTAGTCTTATCCTTATGCGGAGTTAGGTAGCAATTTTAATTTTAAAGAAAAATTCCCAAAAATCCCAATGTTGTCTAATTTATAGACAAAAAAAATAGGATTTGCACTCCCCTTATTACAGTAATAATAGTCTCGAGATTAAAGATTCGTTTTCTGTTCTGGGAGTTACAATTTCATCTGATCTCTCCTGGAGCAACCACATCTCTTCTGTGGTTAAATCTACCGCAAGGAAATTGGGTTTCCTATTCAAAACGAAGCGTTACTTTTCCTTGCCTCTATAGAGCCGAAATTCGGCCGTGTCTTGGATATGGTTCCCATCTTTGGGCGAGGGGCGTCGAAAGACGATCGATGATTCTACCCTCACCGCATCCCTACAGTCACTAGATCATAGAAGAAGCGTGTCTTCACTCTCATTCTTCTTTAGGTATTACCATGGTCAATGCTCTGCCGAATTAAAATCAATTATTCCACCCAATGCAACATATACTCGAAACATAAGGGAGGCATCGTCCCAGTATCCCTATGCTGTTCAGATCACGACTAACAGAACTAGTCAATTCCAATCTTCCTTTGTCCCGTGATTGGAACAAGCTTCTTGTAGGCCTCAACAGTTCCCGCAGTTGAGTTCCCCTTTGATGCTTCTCTTTTTTTATTTTATTCTTCCTGGCTGCATGAGACCACTGGTCATTATAAGACCTATAGGTCTTCAAACCTTATGCACTCATTACAAAAAAAAAAAAAAAAAAAAAAAAAAAAAAAAAAAAAAAAGATTTTTAATATGTAGTATATATACACAGGAAGTTTATTTCCTATTGCAGGTTTTAGGCAATTATTCAATAAAGATGACTTTATTTTTTTGGTGAAAATTTTTTTTTTTAATATGTAGGCCTACTATATTTATGCATTCAAGAATTGATATTTAATTCTTGGGAATTTATTTCTAAATTTAGCTACAAATTAATTCAATTTATGCTTATTGTTTTTTGGGCTCGCTGGTGTAGTGAGCTAGGGTGTCAGCTTCTGCAAAGAAGATCCCTGTTCAAATCCTTGGCGTGCGGGATTTTTCATTAAATAAAAATATTTATTTAATGTAAACAAATCCTCAAGCAAGCCCTGGATTGGAATATAGGATCTTACCACAATAGCCCTCAGGCAACTCTACGAGGAGAGGGAGTTGCTGTGACATCCCGTCCTGTTAAAGGGACGTAAAAAGGTTCCCTCTCAGTGATGCATTCTTCGAAAGGAGTAGGCTACACGCCGGTGCTGAGGGAGTTCCTCCTCAAACTAGGACATCCTCCATAGTATAGAAGAGGTTGGACATAAGGAGCCGGTTGGAACCAGAAATAAGGATTAGTTCACTAGCTAGAAACGAACGAAGGAGGAGGAGTTAGAGATAGGAAATGATGTAACTTCACGGGGTGCCGGTAGATGGCTACGGCCAGAGGCAGGTTGGGTTTGAGGTGTGTGTCTTCGTGCACGAAAGCACCTCGGGTAAATAAACGGGGATCCCGATAGGAATTTCAAAATAAATAAAATCTTGTCTCTGTTCATATATATTTTAGATTATTTTATAATAAATTAAATTTTCATATACAGTAACTTATTTGGTTATAGTTCGATTAGCATTTTTGTTTAGACAAATTTACTGAACTGATGTGTATTCTATAAAATTATTTAATTAAATATTATTTTCTCTTTCAGAAGATAATTTAACGATAAAAAATATGAGAAAAAATGATAAGACAGGTATCAGAAAAATTAATGACTTAAGAAAAGTTAAAATAACTTGTGAAATCTGTCAGAAGGTATTTTCTAAAAATTCTCATTTAACAGAACATCTACGGATACACACCGGAGAGAAACCTTTTCATTGTAAAATTTGTGAAAAAAAATTTTCTTCAACAAGCAACCTAAGAAGACATCACAAGCGAACACATTCTCCAAATTCTCCAACCACATCGCTTTCCTTAATAAAAGGTTCTCGGGAAAAAACATTTGAATGTGAAATTTGTATGAAAAAAATTCTATAAAAAATCTCATTTAGTAGATCATGAGCGTACTCATACAGGGGAGAAACCTTATCAATGTGAAATTTGCTTAAATTATTTTTCACTAAAATCTTCTCTTAAAAAACATCTGAGAAGGCACACAGGAGAGAGACCTTTTCAATGTGAGATTTGTTTTAAATCATTTCCTCAAAGTTATTCACTTAAAGATCATCTCATATCGCACACAGGTGAAAAACCATTTCATTGTGAAATTTGTGGAAAAAACTTTTCGTTTCAAAGTAATCTAAGAAGACACCAGCGTACACATATTAATGCACCTCTTGATACATCATTTGATCTTAAAAAGAGAAACCATTTAAATGTGAAATTTGTAATAAACAATTTTGCCAGTCAAGAAATTTTAAATCACATCTCAGATTACATAGCGGTGAAAAACTTTTTCAATGTGAAATTTGTAGTAAACAATTTATATATCTAACAAGTCTTAAAGTACATATACAAACCCATTCTGGCGCGAAACCGTTTAGATGTGATATCTGCTTTAAACATTATACTAATCAATCTAACCTTAAAATGCATTTTCGGGTTCACTCTGGAGAGAAACCTTATCAATGTGATGTCTGTTTTAAAGCGTTTTCTCAAAACTCTTCTCTTAAAAAACATGTCGTTATACATACTGGCGAGAAGCCATTTAAATGTGAAATTTGTAGTAAATTATTCTCTCGAAAATCACAACTCACATCACATCTACATAGACATTCGGATATAAAACCTTTCCAATGTGAAATTTGCTCTAAAAATTTTTCACAAAAATCTGACCTCAAAATGCATTTACGAATACACTCAGGGGAGAAACCCTATCAATGTGAATTTTGTGCAAAACAATTTTCACGAAACTTTCATCTTAAAACACATCTCAGAATACACACTGGAGAAAAACCATATAAATGTGAACTTTGTTTCAAAGAATTTAATCAAAAGGTTAGCCTTAGAATACATCTACAAAGTCACACGGGTGAGAAACCATATAAATGTGAAATTTGTTTTAAACAATTTTCTTATAAATCCTATCTTAATCAACATATTCAGAAACATTCTGAACATTCTCTTTTCACATTGTAAAAAAATATTTAATCTAATAAATTATAATTATAGTAATAGTTATGAGCTAAAAGTTAGACATTTAATCGAGATTTTAATCTAAAATTATTAGTGGAAATAAATACATACAATAAAAGAATATTTACAATTTATAGGCCTATAGTTGTGCAATTTACAACCTCATTAAGATTCTTTAAAAAATGTTTGAAAAAAATTAAACATAAGAAAAATTTTTGAAAAAACGATTTCGTGGAAGGGGCCTGAAGCCCCCAAACCCTCCCTCTTTCCCCACCCACCCTTTGGCTACGTGCTTAGCAGAAAATCAAAATTCAATTATAATATGAAAAAAAATTTTAAATTGTATAATGTAAAAAAGAATAAATTGATTGTCTAAATTTCACAGATATTCACTGAAGATGGCTCCTGTATAGAAGCCGAAATATTTGCAAATAAATTGAAGTGGTGAGACAGAAAAAAGGAAGCTGTTTTTTTTTCTCCTTATTGTCCTAATCTTCGATTCCCAGCTGTAACACATCTACTGAAATATATACTGTAGATTAGGGGTATGACTTTCTGACTTTTTTTTTTTTTAATTTTAGGTTGACTAGTCGCAGTCTTGTATAAGCTGGTGTATAAGGGAGGTGTACAAAGCGGGTAGATGAGTTTAAATTAGCTTAATTTGCTTCATTTTGGTGTCAATTATAACTTTCAGAACGCTCTAGAAAATCCCGGGGTGGGGAGGGGGGTAAGGGACCCTTGGGAAAGGGGTAAGCCAAAATCATAGTTATATATTTTATTTTTCTATTTCTAAAAAGATTTAATGATAAATTATAAAAATTCTATTTATAAAAGCAAATTTTAGTATTTTTTTATTATTTTAAACAAAGCAGGCGTTGATCGGCTGGAGCAAATGTTCGAAGAGAAAGGTACTCCAAACTCAAGTTTATTAGTTGCCAGCTCCATGTGCTGGATCTCTTTATACGTGTTGTCATGGGCGATGAGCTCCATGGTTTGATTAAATCCACTACTTCTTTTGTGCAGGATTTGATTAGCAATTATAATTAATTGAAAGGAGCCTTCAGCAACGTTAAAAACTAAAATTAAGGAAACAGGCGGCTGAAGAGACGACATGAAGTTTCTCTACCACCCAGGGGTGGATTAAAGGGGGGGGGGGGGCGGTGGGGCGCGATCCCCCCCCGAGAAGAAATTCAAAAAGTTAAATGTAAAGAAATTATGATTTCAGCTCTTTAATTTCAATTGAATTTGTTACCAATCAATTTAAATAAATAGGAAAGGGGTCTAAATGGCCATAGATGCCGACAAAGTCCTTAATAAAAAAAAACTGCCCCCCCCCCGACAAAATTGTATTAATCCGCCACTGTACTAGCCGCCTTCGGCCTACGAGTATAAATTAATGAAAAGGGTATATCAGTAAATACAGGGCCGTAACTAGGCAGGTTCAACAGGTGCACCCGCACAGGGCCCAGCGATCTAGGGGGCCCTAAAACAGAAATAGCTAATGGGTCGTTTTGTAAACTTACCTATCCCAACATTAAAATAGCCTCCCTATGGGGAAATACATGGTGTTTGTCCTTCAGCTATTTTAATGCTGAAGGAACAAACACCATGTATTTCCCCATAGGGAGGCTATTTCAATGTTGGGGTAGGTAAGTTATCAAAACGACCCATTGAATTTTCTTTACGCCCTCGAGGCTTGGTGTAGAGGTTAGAGTGCTAACCTCGTATACCAAACGTCGCGGGTTCGAGCCCAGGCAGTCCGATGATTTTATTTAAGCCATTTGGATACCAAATGCGTATATAATTATTAGGTTAATCTCTAGGATAGAATCCAGAAGCCATCAGTGGTAGAGGTTGGCATTCCGTTCGCGAACGTGTAGCGATAGCGTGCCTACCTCCTATACCAAACGTCGCGGGTTCGGACCCAGGCAGTCCGATGATTTTATTTAAGCCATTTGGATACCAGATGGCTTAAATAAGAATGCCTGAACCCACAATATATATATTAATTACAACGGTTATCGTCTAAAGTCTTAAATGGCTTAAGTTGCCGAAAAGACTGTGTGAATGTGTGGGTGAGTGTGAGTGTGAATGTTAAAAAAAAAAGAACGTGTAGCGAAGAACGGGTCGTTGAAGTGAACGGGTCGCGCTTTTAACCGTTCGCCGGGCTTCCGTTCGTTGCTTTGGCCTGTCTTCGGCGAACGGCCCGGTCCTCAGGTTTTATCCGTTCTTCGGCGTTATGTCCAAAAAATACAAATTATTGATAACTTAATATTGATTCCATAGCACCACATGAATGCTTGTTTGCCATTTGTTACAACGATGGATATGGTAATTTTTTTTTAACGAACAGATAAAACCTTAGAAAAGCTTAGAACCTTAAAAATATTGTGAAACCGGCTATGCTCATGAAATATTGGCAAAAC
The DNA here is from genome assembly GCA_023213315.1 of Euborellia annulipes. Taxonomy (NCBI): domain Eukaryota; kingdom Metazoa; phylum Arthropoda; class Insecta; order Dermaptera; family Anisolabididae; genus Euborellia; species Euborellia annulipes. Next base: position 7,258 of record JAKCPI010013191.1, on the reverse strand, counting down.
GGATAAATGATGATGAAAAATATAATTTTTTTATATACAAATTTTAACTTATTTAATTGTATTAATATTATTGATAAAATTGTTATATCTAATCGTTAATTTTTTTTTCCTAAACTAATATATATATATATATATATATATATCCGGGCTTCTAAAATAATTTTTGTATTTTTTTTTGAAAACTACATTTAAAAACAAAAGTTTTATAGCCTTGCGGGGTTCCAAAATATCTAATAATATAAATCTCCGTTTCGGGGCTTACCTACGCGATATATATAATATCTTAAATATTATATATAATTTCTTATTTATATATTTTAAAATAAGTTATAGTTATTTGAAAAAAAAGAGCAGTTTTTTTTCAAAAATCCATAACTCTTTTTTAGTTGAGTAAAAAAATTTGAAAAAATTCTTAAAAATGTCTTTTAAGGGGTAGAAAAAAGATAAAAGAAAATTTTCAGCGAAATCCGCGGGGATCAGGAAAAAAATTTGTCGATTTGGCATGGAATGACCCATATATTAATCAAATATGAGTATTGTTTAAGTTTTAAATGGGCTAAGTTGCCGAAAAGATTGTGTGAATGGGAGAGTGAGTGGGAAAAAAGTGTGTGTTAAAAAAAAAGAAAGATTTTGGGGGGGGGTCAAGGGGGTCGTGACCGCCCTTGGCAAGATGAGATGTTCTGGAGAGGCTTTTTGCAGAGAAGGCACATAGTGGTGAGGGGGTCATGTTAAAGCGGTAGAGATGAGATGGGCATCTAGTGTGGTTAATTCTCAGTCTACAGTTGTATAAGCAAATGGATTTTCTTGTTGCTGATTGTATATTTTGAAACCAGGTCGGTGCGGGGATTGGTTTGATTTTCGCTGTAAAGGATCCTTTAAGCTGACTTGAATATTGCCAGTGGCGCGTCCTTCTCTTAATTTTAGTTTGAACTGCGCTAGGGCCAGGGATGGGCGTTAATCAGTTACATGTATTTGAAATACAAGATACCAAATACAATATTAATTGGTATCTTGTATCTCGTTACAGCATAGGCAAAGTAATTGCTATCTTGTATTTCGTTACATTTTTTTAGTAATTGGTATCTGAAATTCGAGATACCAAATACTTTTTTTTTTTTAATTTGCCGCCGTATAAAGTCTTGCAGAGGGAGCTGAAATCTTTTTAATATTACTGTATGTAATCGTCGTGTGGGTTCTCTGCTCTGAATCTTAGTAAAAACTAGTAAAGAAAAGTCAATCAAACCGCCAAATTTTCACTCTTCGTTAAAATGCTTTTTTGCTTTCTTCTTTCAACCAGCTCTCAACGACTAAATCTTTGTTCTTCTGCCCCAGTTGAAAGATTGTTTTCATTTGCGGGTTTATTCATTCTCCATCAAGGTCCAGATTATCCGACAAAACTTTTGAAAACTTGGTTTTTTTGAAACCTTTTCATATTTTTATAAATACATTTTTTTTAATATCATGATTAATTTTATTGTTTTCGATTTACCAAAGGTATTTTCCAATCAGCGTTGGGCGAATTGTCTACTTTACTTTGTCTAAACAATTGTCTACGCGTAGACAATGTATGTAGACAAATGAACAATATCCATGTAGACAAAGTAGACAATTAAAATTTAAGAATTTGGCGAGACTAATAACACCATAATTTTTTATGTATCGTCATAAATATAATTTTATATACACGAAATCAATAGGTAAAGAGTGATTTTACGATTTATCTATTCTCGCTTAAAGTGGAATATCGAATATAGGGAGATATTGGGTGAAAAAGAAACATCTGCCAGCGTTGATAATGGCGGTATTCTTATGTATTTGAAATACGTAATTGGTATCTTGTATCTCGTTACACAAACCCGTGAATAATTGGTATCTTGTATTTCGTTACAAAAATCTGAAGTAATTGGTATTTTGTATCTCGTTACTCAAAATCGAGTAACTTGCCCATCCCTGGCTAGGGCATCTCTCCACGAGATTTCTATGTCCAGAGGGGCTCCAATAAATTATGCTTTTTTCTAGAAAATCTACAAAACAGTTTTCCCGGGAGTCTGCATGGCCTTTTATTCAGTTGAGTTGAATATGGTTTCCTCTGTCTCAAAGTTCATGATTCTTTCTTTTCATTTGCGCGCGCTATTTGTTTTGTGAATAGTGTCGTTTCGGTTCTGTTTTATTCGACCTAAAACCATGAACTTTGGATAAGTAAACAAACGAACGAGCGAACAATGAAATGACGAACGAGTTCCAGTTGATGAACGATGGGGGGAATGAATGAACAGCTAATGAATGAGTAAACCGATCAAGTTGAACTAAAGGCGAGTGGACGAGTGGGCTATGAATCAGTGAACGAGTGGAGGAAGAAAAAAGAAGAGAACGTGGAGGAAGAAAAAAGAAAAGAACGAGCGATCTATGAACCAGTAAACGGTCGACAAATGAACGATGATCAACGCCCGACTCAAATAAACGTGAAAACAGTGAAGACGAACTAGTCAACCTGAAAACGATGAACGAACGGATTTTTAAAGGATGAGTTGGTGAACTAGCGAACGACGAAGAAGTGAACCAGTGGTCCATGTACTATGCCCGGTCCAAACGAACTAGTGAACGATAAGCGAGCAAACAATGCACGACTCAAACAAACAAGTGAACAATGGACGAGTGAACGAAACAACGATTGATCGTTCCCCGGCCTAAACACACAAGAGAGTGAACGATGACCGGCCCGAATGAAAGAGCGAGTGAACGATGCCCGGACCAAACGGACAAGAGAACGATCGAAAATCCAACAATGAACGAGTGAACAATGATCAATTGAACGATGAACGATGCTCGACTTTAACAGACAAGTGAACGATTAACGAGTCAACGACGAACGATACCCGGTTCGAAGAGAGAAGCGAATGAGTGAACGATTGAACAATGATCGAGAGAACGATGCCCGGAATGAACACACATAAGAACGAGGGAACGACGAGAACGATGAGAATCGTTCACTAGTTCGTCATTAACTTGTCTGCTAGAACCGGGCAGTTTTCATCGCTCACAAGTTCACTCGTTTACTAGTTCAGCGTTCACTTGCCTGTTTGAGCCAGACATCGTTCATCGTTCACTAGTTCATTAGTTCTCATGTTCATAGTTCACTTGTCTGTTAGAACCGGACATAGACCGTCGTTCACTTGTCTGCTTGAACCGCGGTCATTCACCGTTCACTCGTTCACTAGATCGCCGTTCACTTTCCACTCGTTCGCTCGTTTACTTGTCTGTTCGAACCGGGGTTTGTTCATAGTTCACCGGATCACAAGTTCATCGTCCACTCGTCTGTTAGAACCGGACATAGTTCATCGTTCACTTGTGCGTTCGGCCCACTATGAACTAGTGATCGATGAACGATGCCCGGTTCGAATTGACAAGTGACCGAGTGGACGATGAACTAGTGAACGATGCCCGGTACGAGCAGACAAACGTGTAGACAAGTAAACGGCGAACTAGTGAACGACGAACTAGTCAACAAATAAACGATGCCCGGTTCGAGTACACAAGTGAACGAACGAGTGAACTAGTGAACGAGGAACGAACGAGTGAACGATGAACGACGAACAAGTGAACGAACGATTGAACAAGCGAACGACGACCAAACGGCCGAACTAGTGAACGATGAACTTACGAACGAACTAGTGAACGATGAACGAGCGAGTTTGTGAACGTTGAACGAACGATTGAACTAGTGAACGATGAACGAACGAGTGAACGATAAACGAACGAATGAACTAGTGAACGATGAACGAATGAACGGGCGAACGGTGAACGATAAACGAACGAACGATTTAGTGAACGATGAACGAGTGAACAATGAACGAGTGAACGATGAACGACTGGACGAGAATGAACTAGGGAACGATGAACGACCGAGTGAACGACGAACAAGTGAACGATGAACGACCAAGTGAACGATGAACGAGTGAACTAGTGAACGATGGTCGAGTGAACGATGAACGACCGAGTGAACTAGTGAACGATGAACGAGTGAACGAACTAGTGAACGAGAACAAACCGAACGATGAAAGTAACATGGACGAGTGAACGATGAACGATCGAGTGAACTAGTGAACGATGAACGAGTGAACGACCGAGCGAACTAGTGAACGATGAACGAGCGAACAACTAGCGAACGATGAACGAGTGAACGATGAACGAGTGAACGATGAACGAGTGAACGATGAACGAGTGAACGACGAAACGATGAGCGAGGTTCGGTTCGGTTCGGTTCGGTTCCGGTTCGGTTCGGTTCGGTTCGGTTCGGTTCGGTTGAAAACTACATTTAAAAACAAAAGTTTTATAGCCTTGCGGGGTTCCAAAATATCTAATAATATAAATCTCCGTTTCGCGGCTTACCTACGCGATATATATAATATCTTAAATATTATATATAATTTCTTATTTATATATTTTAAAATAAGTTATAGTTATTTGAAAAAAAAAGAGCAGTTTTTCAAAAATCCATAACTCTTTTTTAGTTGAGTAAAAAAATTTGAAAAAAATTCTTAAAAATGTCTTTTAAGGGTAGGAAAAGATAAAAGAAAATTTTCAGCGAAATCTCGCGGGGATCAGGAAAAAAATTTGTCGATTTGGCATGGAATGACCCATATATTAATCAAATATGAGTATTGTTTAAGTTTTAAATGGCCTAAGTTGCCGAAAAGATTGTGTGAATGGGAGAGTGAGTGGGAAAAAAGTGTGTGTTAAAAAAAAAGAAAAGATTTTTTTTGGGGGGGGTCAAGGGGGTCGTGACCGCGCTTGGCAAGATGAGATGTTCTGGAGAGGCTTTTGCAGAGAAGGCACATAGTGGTGAGGGGGTCATGTTAAAGCGGTAGAGATGAGATGGGCATCTAGTGTGGTTAATTCTCAGTCTATGTTGTATAAGCAATTGGATTTTCTTGTTGCTGATTGTATATTTTGAAACCAGGTCGGTGCGGGGATTGGTTTGATTTTCGCTGTAAAGGATCCTTTTAGCTGACTTGAATATTGCCAGTGGCGCGTCCTTATCTTAATTTTAGTTTGAACTGCGCTAGGGCATCTCTCCACGAGATTTCTATGTCCAGAGGGGCTCCAATAAATTATGCTTTTTTTTCTAGAAAATCCACAAAACAGTTTTCCCGGGAGTCTGCATGGCCTTTTATTCAGTTGAGTTGAATATGGTTTCCTCTGTCTCAAAGTTCATGATTCTTTCTTTTCATTTGCGCGCGCTATTTGTATTGTGACTAGTGTCGTTTCGGTTCTGTTTTATTCGACCTAAACCCATGAACTTTGGATAAGTAAACAAACGAACGAGCGAACTATGAAATGATGAACGAGTTCCAGTTGATGAACGATGGGGGGAATGAATGAACAGCTAATGAATGAGTAAACCATCAAGTTGAACTAAAGGCGAGTGGACGAGTGGGCTATGAATCAGTGAACGAGTGGAGGAAGAAAAAAGAAGAGAACGTGGAGGAAGAAAAAAGAAAAGAACGAGCGATCTATGAACCAGTAAACGGTCGACAAATGAACGATGATCAACGCCCGGCTCAAATAAACGTGTAAACAGTGAAGACGAACTAGTCAACCTGAAAACGATGAACGAACGAATTTTTAAAGGATGAGTTGGTGAACTAGCGAACGACGAAGAAGTGAACCAGTGGTCCATGTACTATGCCCGGTCCAAACGAACTAGTGAACGATAAGCGAGCAAACAATGCACGACTCAAACAAACAAGTGAACAATGGACGAGTGAACGAAACAACGATTGATCGTTCCCCGGCCTAAACACACAAGAGAGTGAACGATGACCGGCCCGAATGAAAGAGCGAGTGAACGATGCCCGGACCAAACGGACAAGAGAACGATCGAAAATCCAACGATGAACGAGTGAACAATGATCAATTGAACGATGAACGATGCTCGACTTTAACAGACAAATGAACGATTAACGAGTCAACGACGAACGATACCCGGTTCGAAGAGAGAGCGAATGAGTGAACGATTGAACAATGATCTAGAGAACGATGCCTGGAATGAACACACATAACGAGGGAACGACGAGAACGATGAGAATCGTTCACTAGTTCGTCATTAACTTGTCTGCTAGTACCGGGCAGTTTTTCATCGCTCACAAGTTCACTCGTTTACTAGTTCACCGTTCACTTGCCTGTTTGAGCCGGACATCGTTCATCGTTCACTAGTTCATTAGTTCTCGTGTTCATAGTTCACTTGTCTGTTAGAACCGGACATAGACCGTCGTTCACTTGTCTGCTTGAACCGCGGTCATTCACCGTTCACTCGTTCACTAGATCGCCGTTCACTAGTTCGTCGTTCACTCGTTCGCTCGTTTACTTGTCTGTTCGAACCGGGGTTTGTTCATAGTTCACCGGATCACAAGTTCATCGTCCACTCGTCTGTTAGAACCGGACATAGTTCATCGTTCACTTGTGCGTTCGGCCCACTATGAACTAGTGATCGATAAACGATGCCCGGTTCGAATTGACAAGTGACCGAGTGGACGATGAACTAGTGAACGATGCCCGGTACGAGCAGACAAACGTGTAGACAAGTAAACGGCGAACTAGTGAACGACGAACTAGTCAACAAATAAACAATGCCCGGTTCGAGTACACAAGTGAACGAACGAGTGAACTAGTGAACGAGGAACGAACGAGTGAACGACGAACAAGTGAACGAACGATTGAACAAGCGAACGACGACCAAACGGTCGAACTAGTGAACGATGAACTTACGAACGAACTAGTGAACGATGAACGAGCGAGTTTGTGAACGTTGAACGAACGATTGAACTAGTGAACGATGAACGAACGAGTAAACGGTAAACGAACGAATGAACTAGTGAACGATGAACGAATGAACGGGCGAACGGTGAACGATAAACGAACGAACGATTTAGTGAACGATGAACGAGTGAACAATGAACGAGTGAACGATGAACGACCGAGTGAACTAGGGAACGATGAACGAGGGAACGCCGAACAAGTGAACGATGAACGACCAAGTGAACGATGAACGAGTGAACTAGTGAACGATGGCCGAGTTAACGATGAACGACCGAGTGAACTAGTGAACGATGAACGAGTGAACGAACTAGTGAACGATGGACGAGTGAACGATGAACGATCGAGTGAACTAGTGAACGATGAACGAGTGAACGACCGAGCGAACTAGTGAACGATGAACGAGCAACCTAGCGAACGATGAACGAGTGAACGATGAACG
>JAKCPI010013190.1:0-16333 GCA_023213315.1 Euborellia annulipes | reverse complement strand
TTAAGTTAGTCACCCGCCTAGGGCGTGAAAATGCTTTTTAATCAAAATCGGCCAAAGAGTACTAGTACTTTACTGATGTACTTTTTCAGTTTTTTTCTGATTTTCTCAAAATTCCGCTCTAACGATTTTGATTAAAATTCAAAAATCAATTATTTTTTAGATGCTCTTTCAAATGTATATTCTCATTTTGCAATTGAAATCTTCTGAAGACCACTTTACTCTTGTATTTCATAGGGAAGATAGGAGAAATGAGTTGCCATGGTAACAAAATATAAATATTTTCCCCATACTTATAAATTTTACATCTGAATTCATATGTTCCGTACTGTCGGAACTATATATATGTCGACACAAAATCTGGTGTAACAAGCACAGAACACAACTTTCGATTACCGAAGGTAAGAGAAAGTTGTGTGCTGTGCGCCAGTCACACCAGATTTTAAATTTTACATCTTGAATTCTAATATATTGGCTGAAACTAAATATATGTCGACACGAAAAATCTGGTGTGACAAGCACAAAACACAACTTTCGATTACCGAAGGTAGGAGACAGTTGTGTGGTGTGCGCTCGTCACACCAGATTTTTTTTTGCATAGGCAGAACTGCTGGAGGGGGGAGACTAACCCCCTCCACCTGAATTTGGTCAAAAAGTTTTACTTTAAAAAAAAAAAAACAGCAGAATGGACAGTGATGAGCAGTAGGGTGCTGTTTATAATTATTTGTAGATGGCCGTAAGGATGATCAATTTAATTCTCAAGGACCGTCGGCCGAAAAATAAATCCTTTTGCGTATTATCCGTTTATTTTTGTTAATATTTCGACCCCAATGATATGGAATCATCTTCAGTACAATCAACAGATGTTTTACAAATCGTTATTTTCTCCCCATCCAATATGACAAGATACTGAGACATTCCATCAATGCAATATTTATAAAAATTGATGATTATAAAATTGCATTCATGGAATGCAGACCATGTTGCGAAAACCACTTTTTTGGATTAAGGGGACCTCAAAACGTGTATATCCATCAAAATCTCGACATCGATTTTTGACATGGAATCCAATACTTTCTCTAAGATATATATATATTACAATATATAATACATGGGTAAGAGAAAGCAATATTTGGGTTATCTATTAACTGTTGATAAAATCACTCTCTCAAAAACTTATATGTGCAATCAAGTGATTATAAATGATATTTAGTTTTGATATGATTGTGTTTTAAATATATACGATTGGCTTCTCCAACTGAGTGACCAAATCACCTGAGGAACTAGCTCTAGTAGTTATAGGATTGTGTGTGTCATAAATAGAGCCCGGATGTTCGTACACAATCAAAACTTAAAATATGCATGCATTAATGCACTATAAAATACCAAATATGCACAATGAAGAGAAAAACAGTATAAATATGCTCTATCACAAATTGAGTCGCATTTTATATTAGGCCTACTACGTTATTTCCGACTCCCATTCTTCTATATACAGTACAGTACATATTTGTTAAGTATCTCTCGGTCATGCTATATTTCACCAACTTCCCATAATTTTGAAATTAAATTTTACACTTTAATATCAAGAGTCCAGAAAATTTAGTCTCCCAAATCTCCAAAAAGATATGCTGAAAAATTCATAATTTTTCCAATTGAAAGGATTGATTGGGTTCTATCTATCCTCTCATTAAATAAAAATATCTACAGTGTTTATCCCTAAGCACGCCCAGGATTGGGAATACTGGATCCCACCACATTAGCCCTCAGGCAACTCTTCGAGAAGAGGGAGTTTTTTATTATTATTTGCGAGAAAATTTGAGAATTAAGAAAGCTTTGCCCCTCCGAAAAAAATCTCCGCCGAGCAAAGGCGCGTGGTGCGGTTAGTTGACAATTAAATCGAGAATGGAATTTAGCGCCAATTTCTAGTTACTCCCTCGGCTCGCAAGAGAGAGCTAATCAAGGCGAACATTTTTATTTTTAATGAATGTCTGGTCTGCAAGTTTGTTCCATGGATTTCTCCTTTTGTTTCATCAAATATATCTTTTAATAATAAAATTTCTCATTTGTCAATGTAATTAATCTAATTAATTATAATAAAAATGTCAAATAAAAACGAAAAGATTTCTCAAGAAAATATTAAAATGGATACGGAATTTCCAATTCATATCGGTAAATAAATAAGGATATTTTTTATAAACTTCTCCATTCATTTGACAGAACCAGAATTATTTTAAAAGTTTTATTAATACAAATCCAAACTGAAAAGAACACGTCAGAACTTTTGCAATTTTCAAACTAGTTTGTTTTTTTCGCATCTATTCTGCCTTACCATGGTGGTTAATGAAAAGTTGAGTAATTTGAGAATTTTGATATATTTCTTGTCAATTCCCTGGAGAATATATTTATAGTTTTCAGAAGTCATCCTGAAGTACTCGGAAAAACTTTTGAAGATTGATACAGTGAGGGACAATATTAAGACCCACCCATGCATTTTGAACTTGTGATTATTTATTTGTTTTTATAAAAGAAAATGAAAAGCTTTATAAATTTTCTAGGTTTGAACCATGAAAATTTCCATTAAAAAATATAATAATCTTTTTTTAAAAACAATGAAATATTCACATAAGAAAATCCATGGGTGGGACTTAATAGTGTCTCACTGTATATTGATCTTTGAACAACATTCGGTGCTATCCTTTTCCTTTTTTGTAGCAAACAATTCATTCACTTGTCTAGTTTTGCCACCTTCCATCAATAAATTAAGCAATGGGCAATTTATTATTAATAAATAAAAATCTGGTGTGAATGGTAACTTTTGGAAAGAGAAAGTTGTGTACTGTGCTTGTCACACCAGATTTTTTTGGGGTGACATATCGTCGCCTGAAACACGTAATGGCGTATCTCAATATTTATCTTTTTTTCAGGAGAGCTGTTTATAGTTCGTGTTGTTATATTAAATGTATAGAAACGCAAAACCAAAAAACCTAAATAATACGAAAAAACATGTAAATACAGATTCGTCACTTTGTGATAATGCAAAGAACGCCAGGACACGCCATACCCGTTGTATCTCATTTTTTGATTTTTTTGACAAACGTCACTACGTGTTGCAAGCGACGATATATTTAGTTTCTGCCGATACTTATATATATATATTTTTTTTTTAAATAAAAAAACACACTTTTTTCTCATTCACACTCACAATCACACACACATTCACACAGTCTTTTCGGCAACTTAGGCCATTTAAGACTTTAAACGATACTCGTATTTATATAATATATATTTATTTGGGTCCAGGCATTCTTATTTAAGCCATTTGGTATCCAATTGGCTTAAATAAAATCATCGGACTGCCTGGGGTCAGAACCCGCGACGTTTGGTATACGAGGTTAGCACGCTAACCTCCACACCAAGCCCCGTGGGCTATACTTATATTAAAATTAAAGAAATATTTATATTGGGGAAAATATTTATATTTTGTTACCATGGCAACCATTACTCTCTTGTAAACCAAAAATCACCCAAGTTCTCAAATTTTCGACCCCCACTATGTTTCAAAATATTAAAAAAAAAAATTCTTGAATATGGGTCTCCTTTTTTTCGATATAGAATCCGTTAAAAAAATTTCAACCAAATCAAAAATAAAAATGAATCCACTACAGAGGGAAAAATTTTGCCACCCTGCGGAAAAATAAAGTTCCGGGAAAAATTTTCTGCAGGTCGGAAGCTGGTCTTTCTAAAAAAAAAGGTATCCAAATGGCTTAAATAAATTCATCGGACTGCCTGGGTTCGAACCCGCGACCTTTGGTATAGAACAAAAGTTCCATTTTAATAAATTATTTACACTTGTTGACAAATTATCAATAATGATAGTCTGGAAGCCGCGGGGCGCGGGTTCGGACCCCAGGCAGTCCAATGAATTTATTTAAATCATTTGGATACTAAATGGTATAAATAAATATACCTGGACCCCCTAAAATATGGTTTCTAAATCATGTATCGTTTAAAGTCTATATCGCCACAGACAGTTTGTTAAAGAATGATATTTACACCATTATGCTGGGACGAATGAATTAAGGTTACGGAGAAGAAACAACTAGCGACTGCTTTCCACTTCAAAATAATTTATTTGCCAATATTTCGGTATGCCTAACGCAAACCATCCCCAGTGCATCAAATTATATAATAGAGGAGAGTTAGAAATAAAATGCATGAAAAGCCATCAAGGGTGGGAGGGGGGGGGGGCAGTGGGTGCGTGTGCCCCGGGCGGCAGATATCAAGGGGCGGCAATTAAAAAAAGATTTACTAAAAAAAAAAAAAGGTAAAATGATATGAATTTTGAATAGAAAATTTTGAGGGGGCGGCAAATTAAATTTTGCCCCCCCCCCCTAAAAAATCTCCTAGTTCCGGCCCTGCAAGCCATTCTACATGCGGATGGGACAACATCTGTTAAGCAAGTCACTGAGAGAAAAACAGTAACTATATATAAAGTATATAATACTATTACAGTAGAGTCCCGTTAATCCGAACTAATTGGGACCGAGGGTCGTTCGGATTAACCGGAATTGTAAGCTTGAATTAGTTAATTTTGATAATAAAGTCGTATTTATAACGTTGTAAACGTTGTAAACCGACTCTATTTTTTATAATTCGTATTTTTTAATAAAATAAAGTTACTTTAATGTCTAATTTTCATTTATATTCCTCTTAAAAAAAAAAAAAAAAAAATCTTACGCAAAAAGAGTTCGGATTAACCGGAAGTTCGGATTACCGGGACTCTACTGTATTTATATGATCTGAAACAATTTCTCAAAGAGACCCTCCAGGCGCGTGTATGTTCTAATACTGGCTTGGCTTAATTTTAAAATTTAAAATTTGATGCACTGAGGATGGTTTGCGTTAGGCATACCGAAACATTTGCAAATAAATTATTTTGACGTAGAAAGCAGTCGCTGGTTGTTTCTTCTCCAAAACCTCTACACCATTATATTTATAAATTGTTTTATTTTAGGTGAGGTCTTTCCATGTACATTTTGCAAAATGAATTTCATAAGTTTATATTTTTTATGGAAACATTCCAAGAAATGTCTAACAAAAAATATTCAAATGGTTGATAAAAATAAATTAAATTTAATAAAACAAAAAAGTAAGTAAATTAAAATGAAGTAAAAAAATAAACAGCTACTGTAAGTTTTAGGGAACTAGCACGCTTTCAAGTCTCGGAGACATTAAATAATATTAAAGACTATAAATTTAGTAGGCTTTATAGATAGCATTTGCCCAACAAGCAAAAGATACTATCCTAATTGGACATCATATCCAAGCTAATTCGAATAGACAAGGTAGGCTCGATCTTAAACTCGAACGAATTCATTTTTTTCGGCTCCTTGCTATTGCTTGCAATTAAATCCAATGGGGCTACATACATTTCTTCATATGATGAAGATCATGATTCTTCATTTGATGTTAATTTAAGATAAATTAGATTAAATGGATCCATAAAATATAGAAATATGCAGGGGTCAGGGGGAAAAATATAAGATAATTAATTTTTCAAATTAAATAGGCCCTATAATTAAATATATGTAAAATAACTGCTGTGTATTTATAAGAAATAAAATAAAAGAAAAAAATTATTAATAAATCTCTTAATATTTGATTTCTTTTAGAACACCTAATTTAAAAAAAGTAAATTTAATAAATGCCCATTTACTTCAAAAACATTGCTTTTCTTTGTGCGAGTGGTAGTAGAGAGACTCCACGCGCATCAAACCAATCAAAAACGGATACCGTACGCGAAAATCTTGGGAAATGGGCGATTCAGTCTACCTTGCTAGTCGAAATACCATGGCTTATTCTTCCTGGCTGCATGAGACCACTGGTCATTATAAGACCTATAGGTCTTCAAACCTTATGCACTCATTACAAAAAAAAAAAAAAAAAAAAAGATTTTTAATATGTAGTATATATACACAGGAAGTTTATTTCCTATTGCAGGTTTTAGGCAATTATTCAATAAAGATGACTTTATTTTTTTGGTGAAAATTTTTTTTTTAATATGTAGGCCTACTATATTTAGAGCGGGCGCTGGAGGTAGTTGAGTATGCAAAATTTGAGGACCGAATTCTGACAATGGATTTGGGCTAAGAATAGCTCCCAGAATAAGGATCCGGATCTTGCCGGGCCAATTTTTGGTCCAATTTTTTTTTTACCCCCACCCCTCTTATTTCCATAGGAAATCAATGGAAGGCATGCTAAGATGATGTGAAGATTTGCAATTATGGTCAAATTCGAGTACTTAAAACCTCAAACAATGAAAAAACTGTCTTGTCAGCAACTGAGGGGATCCTCAGAGAGTCCCCTGAGAAGTACTATCTTGCCACCAGTTGTGGTGGTCCCCTCTACCCCCTTCATCTCTTTTCTCTCTCTTTGTTATAAATTTAAATATACGGCTTTAACACCATGCTAAATTGTGGGGACCGGCAATTATGTTCATAATCCACTAGCTGGTATCCCAATCAATGAAAAATACTATCTTGCCGCCAGCTGCGGTGGTCCTCTCTAACCCCTTTACCTCTTTTCTCTCTCTTTGTTATAAATTTAAAAATACGGCTTTAACATCATGCCAAATTGTGGGGACCGGCAATTATGTTCATAATCCACTAGCTGGTATCCCAATCAATGAAAAATACTATCTTGCCGCCAACTGCGGTGGTCCCCTCTAACCCCTTCACCTCTTTTATCTCTCTCTTTGTTATAAATTTAAATATACGGCTTTAACATCATGCCAAATTGTGGGGACCGGCAATTATGTTCATAATCCACTAGCTGGTATCCCAATCAATGAAAAATACTATCTTGCCGCCAGCTGCGGTGCTCCTCTCTAACCCCTTTACCTCTTTTCTCTCTCTTTGTTATAAATTTAAATATACGGCTTTAACATCATGCCAAATTGTGGGGACCGGCAATTATGTTCATAATCCACTAGCTGGTATCCCAACCAATGAAAAATACTATCCTGTCGCCAATTGCGGTGGTCCCCTCTAACCCCTTCACCTCTTTTATCTCTCTCTTTGTTATAAATTTAAATATACGGCTTTAACATCATGCCAAATTGTGGGGACCGGCAATTATGTTCATAATCCACTAGCTGGTATCCCAATCAATGAAAAATACTATCTTGCCGCCAACTGCGGTGGTCCCCTCTAACCCCTTCATCTCTTTTCTCTCTCTTTGTTATAAATTTAAATATACGGCTTTAACATCATGCCAAATTGTGGGGACCGGCAATTATGTTCATAATCCACTAGCTGGTATCCCAATCAATGAAAAATACTATCTTGCCGCCAGCTGCGGTGGTCCTCTCTAACCCCTTTACCTCTTTTCTCTCTCTTTGTTATAAATTTAAATATACGGCTTTAACATCATGCCAAATTGTGGGGACCGGCAATTATGTTCATAATCCACTAGCTGGTATCCCAACCAATGAAAAATACTATCCTGTCGCCAACTAAGGTGGTCCCCTTTAACCCCTTCACCTCTTTTCTCTCTCTCTCTGCTATAAATTTAAATATACGGCTTTAACATCATGCCAAATTGTGGGGACCAGCAATTATGTTCATAATCCACTACCTGGTATCCCAATCAATGAAAAATACTATCTTGCCACCAGTTGTGGTGGTCCCCTCTAACCCCTTCATCTCTTTTCTCTCTCTTTGTTATAAATTTAAATGTACGGCTTTAACACCATGCCAAATTGTAGGGACCGGCAATTATGTTCATAATCCACTACCTGGTATCCCAATCAATGAAAAATACTATCTTGCCACCAGTTGTGGTGGTCCCCTCTAACCCCTTCATCTCTTTTCTCTCTCTTTGTTATAAATTTAAATGTACGGCTTTAACACCATGCCAAATTGTAGGGACCGGCAATTATGTTCATAATCCACTACCTGGTATCCCAATCAATGAAAAATACTATCTTGCCGCCAACTGCGGTGGTCCCCTTTAACCCCTTCACCTCTTTTCTCTCCCTTTATTATACATTTAGATGTACTGTCTTAAAACCATGCCAAATTGTGGGGACCGGCAATTATGCTCATAATCCATTACCTCGTGCTCCAATCAATGAAAAATACTATCTTGCCGCCAGTTGTGGTGGTCCCCTCTGTTGTATTTGTTGTTGTTTTATTTGTTGTCGCTTTATTTGTTGTAGCTTTATGTCTCTAAGAGACTATTTATATTGATTTAATGTTGTATATATTTATATTTAAATTAAAAATCATTTTATATATTTGATATTATTTTCTTCAATACTTAAAAATGGCGACGAGTAATTTAAAAAGTCTTATCGAACCTTTTGATGAAAATATTGATTGTTGGTCAAGATATATTGAAAGACTTGAAATAGCATTTGAATTTCACAATACTCCTGAAGATAAAATGAAGATTGCTCTTCTACATTCCATTGGTCAAAATGCTTACAGTATTCTAAGGGATTTAATTCATCCGGCTCTTCCAACTTCTAAGACTTATAAACAACTAGTTAAAGTATTAAGCGATCATTTCTCTCCTACACCAAATGAAGTTGCCGAAGCTTTTAAGTTTCATTCAAGACATCAACGTGAAGGTGAAGACATTCCACACTTTCTTACTGCATTAAGAAGTTTATCAAAGTTCTGTCTCCAGCTCAGCTATTCATTGGGAGAAATTTAAGAACCAGAATAGATCTCATCAAACCTGAAATGAATGTGATTATTAAGCAAGAACAATCGGCTATATTTCCTAATAAAACTTTAGTCGCGTACAGGAATTATGGATCGGAACCTAAATGGAAATTCGGGAAAATAGTAGAATCTGAAGGATCAAGAAATTATATTATTGAAACGGAAGAAGGAATTAAAATTAGAAGACATGTGGACCAAATTCGTAAAATTGGACAACAATTAGGAGGGAGGAAAGGAGAAGAAACTTGAAGAGGGAGATGTTGTATTTGTTGTTGTTTTATTTGTTGTCGCTTTATTTGTTGTAGCTTTATGTCTCTAAGAGACTATTTATATTGATTTAATGTTGTATATATTTATATTTAAATTAAAAATCATTTTATATATTTGATATTATTTTCTTCAATACTTAAAACCCTCTAACCCCTTCACCTCTTTTCTCTCCCTTTATTATACATTTAGATGTACTGTCTTAAAACCATGCCAAATTGTGGGGACCGGCAATTATGCTCATAATCTACTACCTGGTGTATTTATAATAAAGGGAGATAAAAGAGGTGAAGAGGTTAGAGGGGACCACCACAACTGGTGGCAAGATAGTATTTTTCATTGATTGGAGCACCAGGTAGTGGATTATGAGCATAATTGCCGGTCCCCACAATTTGGCATAATGTTAAGGCCGTATATTTAAATTTATAACAAAGAGAGAGAAAAGAGGTAAAGGGGTTAGAGAGGACCACCGCAGCTGGCGGCAAGATAGTATTTTTCATTGATTGGGATACCAGCTAGTGGATTATGAGCATAATTGCCGGTCCCCACAATTTAGCATGATGTTAAAGCCGTATATTTAAATTTATAACAAAGAGAGAGATAAAAGAGGTGAAGGGGTTAGAGGGGACCACCGCAGCTGGCGGCAAGATAGTATTTTTCATTGATTGGGTACCAGGTAGTGGATTATGAACATAATTGCCGGTCCCCACAATTTGGCATGGTGTTAAAGCCGTATATTTAAATTTATAACAAAGAGAGAGAAAAGAGATGAAGGGGGTAGAGGGGACCACCACAACTGGTGGCAAGATAGTACTTCTCAGGGGACTCTAGAGGATCCCCTCAGTTGCTGACAAGACAGTTTTTTCATTGTTTGAGGTTTTAAGTACTCGAATTTGACCATAATTGCAAATCTTCACATCATCTTAGCATGCACTCCATTGATTTCCTATGGGGTGGGGGTAAAAAAAAATTGGACCTAAAATTGGCCCGGCAAGATCCGGATCCTTATTCTGGGAGCTATTCTTAGCCCAAATCCATTGTCAGAATTCGGTCCTCAAATTTTGCATACTCAACTACCTCCAGCGCCTGGTCTAATTTATGCATTCAAGAATTGATATTTAATTCTTGGGAATTTATTTCTAAATTTAGCTACAAATTAATTCAATTTATGCTTATTGTTTTTTGGGCTCGCTGGTGTAGTGAGCTAGGGTGTCAGCTTCTGCAAAGAAGATCCCTGTTCAAATCCTTGGCGTGCGGGATTTTTCATTAAATAAAAATATTTATTTAATGTAAACAAATCCTCAAGCAAGCCCTGGATTGGAATATAGGATCTTACCACAATAGCCCTCAGGCAACTCTACGAGGAGAGGGAGTTGCTGTGACATCCCGTCCTGTTAAAGGGACGTAAAAAGGTTCCCTCTCAGTGATGCATTCTTCGAAAGGAGTAGGCTACACGCCGGTGCTGAGGGAGTTCCTCCTCAAACTAGGACATCCTCCATAGTATAGAAGAGGTTGGACATAAGGAGCCGGTTGGAACCAGAAATAAGGATTAGTTCACTAGCTAGAAACGAACGAAGGAGGAGGAGTTAGAGATAGGAAATGATGTAACTTCACGGGGTGCCGGTAGATGGCTACGGCCAGAGGCAGGTTGGGTTTGAGGTGTGTGTCTTCGTGCACGAAAGCACCTCGGGTAAATAAACGGGGATCCCGATAGGAATTTCAAAATAAATAAAATCTTGTCTCTGTTCATATATATTTTAGATTATTTTATAATAAATTAAATTTTCATATACAGTAACTTATTTGGTTATAGTTCGATTAGCATTTTTGTTTAGACAAATTTACTGAACTGATGTGTATTCTATAAAATTATTTAATTAAATATTATTTTCTCTTTCAGAAGATAATTTAACGATAAAAAATATGAGAAAAAATGATAAGACAGGTATCAGAAAAATTAATGACTTAAGAAAAGTTAAAATAACTTGTGAAATCTGTCAGAAGGTATTTTCTAAAAATTCTCATTTAACAGAACATCTACGGATACACACCGGAGAGAAACCTTTTCATTGTAAAATTTGTGAAAAAAAATTTTCTTCAACAAGCAACCTAAGAAGACATCACAAGCGAACACATTCTCCAAATTCTCCAACCACATCGCTTTCCTTAATAAAAGGTTCTCGGGAAAAAACATTTGAATGTGAAATTTGTATGAAAAAATTCTATAAAAAATCTCATTTAGTAGATCATGAGCGTACTCATACAGGGGAGAAACCTTATCAATGTGAAATTTGCTTAAATTATTTTTCACTAAAATCTTCTCTTAAAAAACATCTGAGAAGGCACACAGGAGAGAGACCTTTTCAATGTGAGATTTGTTTTAAATCATTTCCTCAAAGTTATTCACTTAAAGATCATCTCATATCGCACACAGGTGAAAAACCATTTCATTGTGAAATTTGTGGAAAAAACTTTTCGTTTCAAAGTAATCTAAGAAGACACCAGCGTACACATATTAATGCACCTCTTGATACATCATTTGATCTTAAAAAAGAGAAACCATTTAAATGTGAAATTTGTAATAAACAATTTTGCCAGTCAAGAAATTTTAAATCACATCTCAGATTACATAGCGGTGAAAAACTTTTTCAATGTGAAATTTGTAGTAAACAATTTATATATCTAACAAGTCTTAAAGTACATATACAAACCCATTCTGGCGCGAAACCGTTTAGATGTGATATCTGCTTTAAACATTATACTAATCAATCTAACCTTAAAATGCATTTTCGGGTTCACTCTGGAGAGAAACCTTATCAATGTGATGTCTGTTTTAAAGCGTTTTCTCAAAACTCTTCTCTTAAAAAACATGTCGTTATACATACTGGCGAGAAGCCATTTAAATGTGAAATTTGTAGTAAATTATTCTCTCGAAAATCACAACTCACATCACATCTACATAGACATTCGGATATAAAACCTTTCCAATGTGAAATTTGCTCTAAAAATTTTTCACAAAAATCTGACCTCAAAATGCATTTACGAATACACTCAGGGGAGAAACCCTATCAATGTGAATTTTGTGCAAAACAATTTTCACGAAACTTTCATCTTAAAACACATCTCAGAATACACACTGGAGAAAAACCATATAAATGTGAACTTTGTTTCAAAGAATTTAATCAAAAGGTTAGCCTTAGAATACATCTACAAAGTCACACGGGTGAGAAACCATATAAATGTGAAATTTGTTTTAAACAATTTTCTTATAAATCCTATCTTAATCAACATATTCAGAAACATTCTGAACATTCTCTTTTCACATTGTAAAAAAATATTTAATCTAATAAATTATAATTATAGTAATAGTTATGAGCTAAAAGTTAGACATTTAATCGAGATTTTAATCTAAAATTATTAGTGGAAATAAATACATACAATAAAAGAATATTTACAATTTATAGGCCTATAGTTGTGCAATTTACAACCTCATTAAGATTCTTTAAAAAATGTTTGAAAAAATTAAACATAAGAAAATTTTTGAAAAAACGATTTCGTGGAAGGGGGCCTGAAGACCCCAAACCCTCCCTCTTTCCCCACCCACCCTTTGGCTACGTGCTTAGCAGAAAATCAAAATTCAATTATAATATGAAAAAAAATTTTAAATTGTATAATGTAAAAAAGAATAAATTGATTGTCTAAATTTCACAGATATGCACTGAAGATGGCCCCTGTATAGAAGCCGAAATATTTGCAAATAAATTGAAGTGGTGAGATAGAAAAAGGAAGCTGTTTTTTTTTTCTCCTTATTGTCCTAATCTTCGATTCCCAGCTGTAACACATCTACTGAAATATATACTGTAGATTAGGGGTATGACTTTCTGACTTTTTTTTTTTTTAATTTTAGGTTGACTAGTCGCAGTCTTGTATAAGCTGGTGTATAAGGGAGGTGTACAAAGCGGGTAGATGAGTTTTAATTAGCTTAATTTGCTTAATTTTGGTGTCAATTATAACTTTCAGAACGCTCTAGAAAATCCCGGGGTGGGGAGGGGGTAAGGGACCCTCGGGAAAGAGGTAAGCCAAAATCATAGTTATATATTTTATTTTTCTAATAAAGATTTACTGATAAATTATAAAAATTCTATTTATAAAAGCAAATTTTAGTATTTTTTTATTATTTTAAACAAAAGCAGGCGTTGATCGGCTGGAGCAAATGTTCGAAGAGAAAGGTACTCCAAACTCAAGTTTATTAGTTGCCAGCTCCATGTGCTGGATCTCTTTATACCTGTTGTCATGGGCGATGAGCTCCATGGTTTGATTAAGTCCACTACTTCTTTGTGCAGGATTTGATTAGCAATTATAATTAATTGAAAGGAGCCTTCAGCAACTTTAAAACTAAAATTAAGGAAACAGGTGGCTGAAGAGACGACATGAAGTTTCTCTACCACCCAGGGGCGGATTACCCCCCTGAGAAGAAATTCAAAAAGTTAAATCTAAAGAAATTATGATTTCAGCTCTTTAATTTCAATTGAATTTGTTACCAATCAATCTATATATATAATTCACTAATGTCCGTCTGTCTGTCTGTCCGTCTGTCACGTTCTATTTAGGCAACTTCCCGTTGGAATTTTGAAATGAAATTTTTTATGCATAAAGAGGACCTTCTCGGGATTACAGGAAAATTATTTTCATCCCGAAATTCCCATAACTTTTTGAGTTATTAATTTTTAAAGTTATGATTTCTCCCATAGGAAATGTATAGAGAAATATTTAATTATTCTTTTCATTTGTGTATTCCATGAATGTAAACAAATCCTCAAGCAGGCACTGGTTTGGAATAGTAGTAATAATAATTTTCTTTTCATAATTAAGAAGAAAAGGCGCTGAACCACAATAGATATTTTCAATACGACAGTTATCGTCTAAAGTCTTAAATGGCCTGAGTTGCCGAAAAGACTGTGTGAGTGTGAGTGTGAATGAGAAAAAAGTGTGAATGTTTAAAAAAAAAAAAAAAAAAAAAAAAAGAAGAAAATGGGGGTCCAGGGGGGCTTCGCCGGAAGAGTTGGTGAACTAGCGAACGACGAAGAAGTGAACCAGTGGTCCATGTACTATGCCCGGTCCAAACGAACTAGTGAACGATAAGCAAGCAAACAATGCACGACTCAAACAAACAAGTGAACAATGGACCAGTGAACGAAACAACGATTGATCGTTCCCCGGCCCAAACACACAAGAGAGTGAACGATGACCGGCCCGAATGAAAGAGCGAGTGAACGATGCCCGGACCAAACGGACAAGAGAACGATCGAAAATCCAACAATGAACGAGTGAACAATGATCAATTGAACGATGAACGATGCTCGACTTTAACAGACAAGTGAACGATTAACGAGTCAACGACGAACGATACCCGGTTCGAAGAGAGAAGCGAATGAGTGAACGATTGAACAATGATCGAGAGAACGATGCCCGGAATGAACACACATAAGAACGAGGGAACGACGAGAACGATGAGAATCGTTCACTAGTTCGTCATTAACTTGTCTGCTAGAACAGGGCAGTTTTCATCGCTCACAAGTTCACTCGTTTACTAGTTCAGCGTTCACTTGCCTGTTTGAGCCAGACATCGTTCATCGTTCACTAGTTCATTAGTTCTCATGTTCATAGTTCACTTGTCTGTTAGAACCGGACATAGTTCATCGTTCACTTGTGCGTTCGGCCCACTATGAACTAGTGATCGATGAACGATGCCCGGTTCGAATTGACAAGTGACCGAGTGGACGATGAACTAGTGAACGATGCCCGGTACGAGCAGACAAACGTGTAGACAAGTAAACGGCGAACTAGTGAACGACGAACTAGTCAACAAATAAACGATGCCCGGTTCGAGTACACAAGTGAACGAACGAGTGAACTAGTGAACGATGAACGACCAAGTGAACGACGAACAAGTGAACGAATGATTGAACAAGCGAACGACGACCAAACGGCCGAACTAGTGAACGATGAACTTACGAACGAACTAGTGAACGATGAACAAGCGAGTTTGTGAACGTTGAACGAACGATTGAACTAGCGAACGATGAACGAACGAGTGAACGATAAACGAACGAATGAACTAGTGAACGATGAACGAATGAACGGGCGAACGGTGAACGATAAACGAACGAACGATTTAGTGAACGAATGAACGGGCGAACGGTGAACGATAAACGAACGAACGATTTAGTGAACGATGAACGACCAAGTGAACGATGAACGAGTGAACGATGAACGAGTGAACTAGTGAACGATGGTCGAGTGAACGATGAACGACCGAGTGAACTAGTGAACGATGAAAGAGTGAACGAACTAGTGAACGACGAACAAGCGAACGATGAACGAGTGAACGACGAACGACCGAGTGAACTAGTGAAAGATGAACGACCGAGTGAACTAGTGAACGATGAACGAGTGAACGAACTAGTGAACGACGAACAAGCGAACGATGAACGAGTGAACGATGGACGAGTGAACGACGAACGACCGAGTGAACTAGTGAACGATGAACGAGAGACCTAGTGAACGATGAACGAGCGAACGATGAACAAGCGAACGATGAACGAGTGAACGATGGACGTTCGGTTCGGTTCGGTTCGGTTCGGTTCGGTTCGGTTCGGTTCGGTTCGGTTCGGTTCGGTTCGGTTCGGTTCGGTTCGGTTCGGTTCGGTTCGGTTCGGTTCGGTTCGGTTCGGTTCGGTTCGGTTCGGTTCGGTTCGGTTCGGTTCGGTTCGGTTCGGTTCGGTTCGGTTCGGTTCGGTTCGGTTCGGTTCGGTTCGGTTCGGTTCGGTTCTGGTTCGGTTCGGTTCGGTTCCGGTTCGGTTCGGTTCGGTTCGGTTCGGTTCGGTTCGGTTCGGTTCGGTTCGGTTCGGTTCGGTTCGGTTCGGTTCGGTCCGGTTCGGTTCGGTTCGGTTCGGTTCGGTTCTTGGTTCGGTTCGGTTCGGTTCGGTTCGGTTCGGTTCGGTTCGGTTCGGTTCGGTTCGGTTTCGGTTCGGTTCGGTTCGGTTCGGTTCGGTTCGGTTCGGTTCGGTTCGGTTCGGTTCGGTTCGGTTCGGTTCGGTTCGGTTCGGTTCGGTTCGGTTCGGTTCAGTTCGGTTCGGTTCGGTTCGGTTCGGTTCGGTTCGGTTCGGTTCGGTTCGGTTCGGTTCGGTTCGGTTCGGTTCGGTTCGGTTCGGTTCGGTTCGGTTCGGTTCGGTTTCGGTTCGGTTCGGTTCGGTTCGGTTCGGTTCTGGTTCGGTTCGGTTCAGGTGTTCAGTTAGTTCGGTTCAGTTCGGTTCAGTTCAGTTCGGTTCGGTTCG
>JAKCPI010013189.1:0-24578 GCA_023213315.1 Euborellia annulipes | reverse complement strand
TACTAGGAACCAGCAGTGATTTTTTTTTCATACATCATATTTGATTAAACAAACATCAAATTTTTAATTATTCACAGACTTAATTTAATTGAATTCAAATAATTTGTTATAGGAAAAAATTCTCTCTCTTCGTTTCTCTTCTCGGCCGCAAGTTAGCGCCACTGGCATTCAAGTCGACTCCAATTTGTCATGACAAGTCAAATATTAATACTGAACTAATTATTTGCGTTTTAAATATTATTTTTGCATAAATCAATGAAATTTTATTTGTAAAATTATCCGGAAAATTTTATCATCTAATGGATTAATAAGAATCTGAAAACCAAATTAAATATTTAATGATATTTACATTTTTCTTATTGACATCTTTAAAGGTTATAATTATCTAATTAAAAGTAAGTAAAATTTTATTATTTTCTTATTAATTCTTTATTTAAAATCAAAATCAAATCAATAGATTTATTAATCTTTATAATTATATTGAAACGATTTGGTTCTAAAAAATTAATTTTCTCTTCTCAATTTCTTTATAGGTCATGAGCAATTTGACTTTTAAAAATCATGATAAATTTCAATTTTATTGCTTTGAAAGAATCCATTATTTCATTTGAGATGATTATTTATTAAACCAAAAACTCAGGTTAGTACACTATTGAAAAATATTCTTACCTATTCCTTTTAAGTTCAGAATATTTTGTGTGTTGATCAAATAATCAAGACATATCAACCAAAATTTTTTAAATTTTAAATAAATGAATGTTAACTTTATTTAATATATTACTCCTATAAAATACTGCTTTGAAACCAAGTTAAAAATCTCACCATCTCATGCTTTAATATAGAAATTTTGACTGTCAAATCTCATTTGGTTGACTTCAATATCTTGCTAATAACTCTTTGCTTTAAAATAATTTGATAAATATATTCTACCTTTTCAATATTTAGATTAACAATCAAAATCCTATCTATCCATGGTGTTCATTTATATAAATATATAAACTATTATATACATATATATATATATATATATATATATATATGATGCAGTTGATCAAGATTATGTTCCTGTCTTTAATGAAAAGAGCCAATATTATGCTTTTGGTTTAATTATTTACCAAAACACATCAGATTTGATTGATATATATGTATTTTTTGTGACATCTAACTACTTAGATTAGTGATAATGGAATATACTAAAGATCTCAAAATATGGCTAGTCTATTAAAAGCTTCATTATTCAAGCCTCAGGAATAAAGTATGTTATTTTTTAACACTATATAAAATTAGAAAAAAATTATATTATAATTCTAATACTTAAGACTTTCTCCTCATTTTCAGATTCTTGTTTATTTGGACTCCAATATCAGAAGAGATTGCCTGAATGAGTCCCATTCGCTAATTGTTCCCGGGAATAAATATCTGAGAGAAATGGCCTCTTTGACTCATCAGCTATGCATTTGGGCTATCTCTGGTCGCCGAGAAAAGAGGAAGGAATATAAGAAAAGGAATCGAAAGCCTACCCAACTCAGTGACTACTTCATCAATAAGTAAGGAAACAACTCAAGATAAATTAGAAAAGAAAAACCAGCAAGTTCTTACTTATATCCCATTTAATTGACTTGATAGATAGTTCAAGCCCCATTCCATTATTACACTATTTCTTAATAAATATTAGAGTGAGGTGAATAGCTAGTAGATCTTCCAGTAAGGAAGAAAGAAAAGGGCGATTGCAGCTAAGTTTATTTAGTTTTTTAATCACTTCAAGCCATGTTTTGGTCAGTTTTTCACCATCCTCAGATCTGAAGTGTGGCCAACAAAATTCCTCAAAATGTCGAATGAAGCACTTGTGCAATTTTGTTGACACGCTCAGCCCTGAGGAAGGTCGTATATCTGGCCTAAACGTCGTCTTGAATTGATTAATTAACGAAATAAACTTTAGCTGCAATTGCGTCTTTTTTGTTAGAAAATTTTTCTGAGTGAAGACTTTTTTTAATAAGGACTAGTTAATCATTATTTTGACACTTATTTTTTTACAACCAAAGGCATTAGCTTACAAAATCGTATCCATGGTGTTCATTTATATATATATATATATATATATATATATATGATGCAGTTGATCAAGATTATGTTCCTGTCTTTAATGAAAAGAGCCAATATTATGCTTTTGGTTTAATTAATTCCCAAAACTCATCAGATTTGTCTGTATTTTTTGTGACATTAGTGATAATGGAATATACTAAAGATCTCAAAATATGGCTAGTCATTTAAAAGCTTAATTATTCAAGCCTCAGGGAAAAAGTATGTTGTTTTTTAATACTGTATAATAATAGAAAAAGTAGCTCAGGGGCTCACATCTTGTGGGTACGTAGATGGCAACCACGAGCTGCCCGAGCTGGGACAGGCAGTCCTTTTCTTTATATGTCTGGGGATAGAAGAATATAATAATAGAAAAAAAAATATATTATAATTCTAATACTTAGATTTTCTCTCATTTTCAGATTCTTGTCTACTTGGACTCTGATATCTGAAGAGATGCCTCAATGAGTCCAACCCCCTGGAAAACCATTTTCGAGAGAAATGAACAAACAACGTTGATCATCGTATGCATTTGCTATCTCTGTTCTTGGTCGTCGGGAAAAGAGGAAGGAATATAAGAAAATCAATCGAAAGTCAACTCAACTCAGTGACTATTTCAAAAAGTAAGGAAACAACTCAAGATAAATTTAAAAAAAAAAAACAGCAAGTTCATACTTACATCCATTTAATTGATTTGATAGATAGTTCAAGCCCTATTCATTATCACTATTTTTTCACTATCATTAGAACAATAATTTAATAATTCAATTTTTTCAAAAAAGGAGGTATTTTAAGGACAAAGAAACCTTGTTGAAATTGGTTTTTATAAAAAGCACAAAAACGAATTCTTCTTATTTCACATTTTGTGATTTTATAAAAAACCAATTTCAACAAGGTTTCTTTGTTCTTAAAATCCCTCCTTTTTTGAAACAATTGAATTATAATAATCAGGACTACGTCATTTTTCAATAATAATTAAATATTAGAGTGAGGTGGATTTCTTGTAGTAAGGAAGAAAGAAAAGAGCGATTGCAGCTTAGTTTATTTTGTTTATTAATCTCTTCAAGCCGACGTTTCGGTCAGATATTCGACCATTCTTAGGGCTGAAGTCTGTCAACAAAATTCCTCAAAATGTCGATCATTGGACACGCTTCAGCCCTGAGGATAGTCGTATATCTAACCGAAACGTCGACTTGAAGAGATTAATAAACAAAATAAACCCTGCAATCGCTCTTTTCTTTCTTCCTTACCACAATAATTCAAGTCTTTTGATAGAAAATTTTTCTGAGTGAGGTCTTTTTTTTAATAAGGACTAGTTAGTATTATTTTGACACTTATTTTTTTGCAACCAAAGGCACCTTTATTTAATTTTTATTAAGGACAGTTAGTAGCCTTAAGATGTTAGAAATATTTGTTAAATTTAAATAAGTGGACGGAATTTTGCTAGAATTTTTTCCAATTTTCTAACTTGATTTTTTAATTTAGTCATCTTAAAATAAAAGTTAGAAAATTAGTATTTTTATCTATATGATTGAAATTTATTTTGAATTCAGTATGTTACAAAAGATTATAAGTTTATTATTATAATTATATATAATAATTATTATAATTATTAATATAATTATTAATTTAAAATTTGACTGAAATGGCAGTTATTAACTTCTTTTTTTTTTAATGTTATGTCAAATGGAAAGAAAAGTCATTCTGCCTTATTCTTCCAGAAAATATAATTTTAAATTCTATTCAATTTTCGACTTTTGTTCAAAAAATAATATAAATTAGTACCATAAACCCCAAGTAACAAATTTAATTTCTTAAATTTTTTACTTGGCCCACTTTATTAAAAGTACAATTAAAATTTTCATGTTATTAATTTTGAATTATATTCTTTTTTAGATGATTAATTTCACGTTCGACTCCGAGAGCATCTTATCAAATTATAGACTTACTTATGCTGATATCTGAAAGAAGATCTGCTACAACCTGGAAGCACTTCAATGCCAGGTAAGAAATGTTCTTGCCTAATCAATTTTACTTTCTCTTACCCTATATATGAAATAAGTAAAAAAACTTGGCTGCAAATTAATGTCCTCTTGCCATTTCAAGATATTTTGTCTCTGATATGCTATGAAATATCAAACAAAACTTTGCAGCCAAATTTTTTTTTTATTTTATATTAATTCCTTTCTGATACTAAATGATTTGAGGACACGTGAAAAGCATCTCCATTTCAAGCCCTATTACACAATTTGACTGCCAAATCTCGGCTGATAATTTAAAAATTTGCTTTGATTAAAGAAAGATTCTTGAATGATTTCGGAGATGTTTTAAATCTCTTTTTTGTAAGCCTAGGAATTCGTTCGGCTGCCAAATTTCAAAACATAGCAAAGGACAAAAATTTTCAAAATCGATTTTTTAGTATTTCTAGTTCCAATGGAGTCTTGTGAACATAATTTAATCCAAATTTCTCAAAAATTTGATTTTTTCTTATAGATAGCAATTTCGATAAACCTAGTAAGTGCATTTTTTTTCTAATTTGACAATTTTAAATCAAATTAGGGCTCATATTCTGTGTTTTGAAATTTGACAGTTAAGTAGTTCAATTTTTAATTTTTTTTTTATGTTATTTATTCCTTTGAATTGAAATTTTAAACTTTTTTCTTATTTTCAGATAGAGAAAGCTCTCTGAAAAGACGTGAATATTATTTATTTAATAGTGGGCTGACAGCTATTAATCTTGAAGAGATCATAAAAAGCCAGTGAAAATCTAGTGGCCAAATTCGATTTTGAAGACCTGACAAGATTCAACAGCAGTGACGAACGTTTGTTCATTAATCTGAAAAAGGTATGGTAAAGTACTAGTACTCTTTGGCCTAAAAGCTTATTTTCACCCCTCACGGGGGTGCCTAACTTGGATATAAAATTCAAACCTCGTAGCTTAATTGAAGCTTAATGAGTGATGCCGAGAGAAATGTAGACCGAAACTCCTCAAACGCTAATTTTTCGGCAAGGGTGCAGGATGGGGAAAAACAAAATAAAATTATTTATAATTTTCCCCAAATGAGTTTATTATCCTGATATTTCGAAGGCACAAAAGGCTCTTCTTCTTCAGAGGAAGCTGAAAATAATTACAATGTTACACAAAATATTCTTTTACAATAGTTTAACATAAAAGGCATTGTTATACCTCATTTAACACTCTGCTAACATTATAATGACAGCCAAGATTTTTTGCATAAACAAAGCCATTTGACCTCGGTTACTCGAGAGGACATTCTGATTAGATAATTTTAATTACAATTTCATTTATTCTTTTATTTTTTCAAATTAAATGTATTAATATAACATTAGTTTAAATCTATTTAAATCCAGGCTTTATTAGTTTATTCAACCTTTAGTCAATTATTTTTTATTTTTCTTCTTTCTTTTTTCTTAAACTAATAATCAATACATTTTTTATATGCACAAAATTCATTTAGGCCTATTTATTTTTACATTAATAAAATTTTAATTTTTATTAAAAATATCAGGACAGTAGGAAAAGACACTATTGTTTGACAAAAACAAAAACAAAAACGAGATGCTGGCCGAAGAGGGGAGCTTTTAAGTCAAAAGAGTTTTATATTCACCACAAATAACTAATGGGTGAATATAAAACTCTTTTAACGCATAAATAGCCTTCCTCTTCGGCCAGTATCCGTTTTTTGTTTTGTTTTGTCAAACAATGGTGTTTTTTCCTACTGTCCTGATATTTTTAATAAAAATTAAAATTTTATTAATGAAAAAATAAATAGGCCTAAATGAATTTTGTGCATATAAAAAATATATTGATTGTTAGATTTAAGAAAAAGAAGAAGAAAAATAAAAAATAATTGACTAAAGGTTGAATAAACTAATAAAGCCTGGATTTAAATAGATTTAAACTAATGTTATATTAATACATTTAATTTGAAAAAATAAAGAATAAATGAAATTGTAATCAAAATTATCTAATCAGAATGTCCTCTCAGTAACCGAGTCAAATGGCTGTTTATGCAAAACTATCTTGACTGAAATTATAATGTTGGCAGAAGTGTTAAATAGATATAATAATAACTTTACTTAATCTCTTGTTAAATATTTATCTGCAATATTATAATTATTTTCAAAACTCCTCTGAAGAGAGAAAACCTTTTTTGTACCTTCCTCGTCGGGTAATAAAACTAAATTTGGAGAAAATTATAAACAATTTTATTTGTTTTTCCCCATCCTACCCACCCTTGCCAGCATCAATTCCGTTTGAAGGAGTTTCGATCTCGCGCTTTAATTCCTTCATGCTTAAAATTGAACACACAGACCATGTAGCGGAAACAACTTTTTTGGATTCAGGGGCCTCAAACCGTGTATATCCATCAAAATCTCGACATCGAATTTTTGACATGAATCCAATAATTAATATAACATTAGTTTAAATCTATTTAAATCCAGGCTTTTTTAGTTCATTCAACCTTTAGTCAATTATTTTTACTTTCTCTTACCTATGTATATATGTAATATATATATAGAGAGAGAAAGTATTGGATTCATGTCAAAAATTCGATGTCGAGATTTTGATGGATCTTCACGTTTTGAGGTCCCCTGAATCCAAAAAAGTGGTTTTCGCGACATGGTCTGTCTGTGGGTGTGTGGGTGGGTGTGTGGGTGTGTGGGTGTGTGTTCAATTTTAAGCATGAAGGAATTGAGCTACGAGGTTGAAATTTTATATTTAAGTTAAACACCACCCGGGACCGGAAAAAATAAGCTTTTAATCAAAATCGGCCAAAGAGTACTAGTACTTTACTGATGTACTTTTTCAGTTTTTTTCGATTTTCTCAAAATTTGCTCCAACGATTTTTTTTTAAATTCAAAAATCAATTATTTTTTAGATGCTCTTTCAAATGTACATTCTCATTTTGCGATTGAAATCTTCTGAAGACCACTTTACTCTTGTATTTCATATGGAAAGATAGGAGAAATGGTTGCCATGGTAACAAAATATAAATATTTTCCCATACTTATAAATTTTACATCTGAATTCCAATGTTCCGTACTGTCGGGAACTAAATATATGTCGACACAAAAAATCTGGTGTGACAAGCACAGAACACAACTTTCGATTACCGAAGGTAAGAGAAAGTTGTGTGCTGTGCGCCAGTCACACCAGATTTTTTCTTTTTTCTTTCTTTTTTTTACTTTCTCTTACCTATGTATATATGTAATATATATATAGAGAGAAAGTATTGGATTCATGTCAAAAATTCGATGTCGAGATTTTGATGGATCTTCACGTTTTGAGGTCCCCTGAATCCAAAAAAGTGGTTTTCGCGACATGGTCTGTGGTGTGTGTGTGTGTGTGTGTGTGTGTGTGTTCAATTTTAAGCATGAAGGAATTGAGCTACGAGGTTGAAATTTTATATTTAAGTTAAACACCCCCGGGACCGGAAAAATAAGCTTTTAATCAAAATCGGCCAAAGAGTACTAGTACTTTACTGATGTACTTTTTCAGTTCTTTTCGATTTTCTCAAAATTTGCTCCAACGATTTTTTTTAAAATTCAAAAATCAATTAATTTTTAGATTCTCTTTAAAATGTATATTCTCATTTTGCAATTGAAATCTTCTGAAGACCACTTTACTCTTGTGCTTCATAGGAAAGATAGGAGAAATGGTTGCCATGGTAACAAAATATAAATATTTTCCCATACTTATAAATTTTACATCTGAATTCCAATGTTCCGTACTGTCGGGAACTAAAT
This sequence comes from Euborellia annulipes, assembly GCA_023213315.1. Taxonomy (NCBI): domain Eukaryota; kingdom Metazoa; phylum Arthropoda; class Insecta; order Dermaptera; family Anisolabididae; genus Euborellia; species Euborellia annulipes. Next base: position 16,727 of record JAKCPI010013189.1, on the reverse strand, counting down.
ATATGTCGACACAAAAAATCTGGTGTGACAAGCACAGAACACAACTTTCGATTACCGAAGGTAAGAGAAAGTTGTGTGCTGTGCGCCAGTCACACCAGATTTTTTATTTTTTCTGTCTTTAATTGTTTCCGGGAAAACATATATCACTCTCTCTCTCTCTCTCTCTCACTTGCAAACATTATCGCCTGTCTCTCCGCCTTCTCTCATAGGCCTAATGTTAATTTCGATTCAAAAGGGGGTCCCCTGTGGAACTTTTTAGGCATTTAAAATTTTTTTTTCCAATTCTTATGAAATTTTGTATTTATTTACGATTCTATATTGTGTATAAAATGTCCAAATATGAGATTAAAATTTTGAAAAATAACCATAGTTTATTTGAAGCAGTCAACATTTAAAATGCATGTTTGAAACTAAGGTGCTATGGGAAACTAAATATATCTCGACACAAAAAATCTGGTGTGACCAGCACGGTGCACAACTTTCTCTTACCCTTCGGTAAGAGAAAGTTGTGTGCTGTGCGCCAGTCACACCAGATTTTTGACATTAATCCAATACTTTCTCTTTATATTAACATATATAGAGGTAAGAGGAAGTGAAAAATTGTCCTGATTTTCAAGTGATTAAAATAATAATTATTTAATTAATAAAAGCAAAAATTTTATTAATAATTGAATCGTTTATTTCAGAAACCACCTAAGTGCGTTTTTTTCAACTTTCGGAAAACTAAAAAAAACTGTTTTGCAGCTTAAGTATAGGTCTAGTCTACTTCAAATATTTTTTTATCAAATCATAAACATGCTATTGGGATAATCTATTTAAAAAATTATTTTTTTTCCTTTAAGTTTTTGAGTAATTAATTTTTGAAAAAATTGCACTTAGGTGGTTTTTGAAATAAAAGAGTGATTTTTTAAAAATTATTATTGAAATTAAGTCAAACCATTAATTTTTACCTATTTTGGTATCAAAGGTAAGTAACAGACACATTTAAGTATGAAAAAAGAGTGTTTTTACTATGCCTACATCGAAAAATACAAGTAGACTACACGCTACAGTATGTCTATATACAACAGCGTATATACAGAGACGTACTGCAGTCCTTTGAGCCTAGCATTCCGAATAATGTTCCGTTTGTATTTTTCTTCGTGCACAACACCACGCCTACGCTTGGGAATAGGTTCATCATCTGAACTATCCGACATGGCTTAAGAACTATATAATGCAATAATAAACAACAAAATAACACCTAATTTTCATCGAAAACTCACGAAAACTAACTACTCAGTGTTAGGTAACCTTTGAATCAAACCAGCGAGTCACAAAACACGTGATGTCTACAGGGCACGAGTGAAATTTACTGCAGAAAGAACCCAAGCGCCGTCGCTTAGGTTCTTTCTGAAATAAACGGATTATTTTCAAGGCTGCCAAATAGCATTGCCGATGAGGAACATTGGTTATTTCGGCACTAAAAGATGTATTTACCTTTAAATTGTACATTAGCACCAAAAACACATTTTTTGAAATTTTGTCCCTTAGGTGGTTTCTGAAATAAACGATTCAATTGTGCTTTGCTGTTATTTGAGAAATAGATATTTCAACAAGTAATTAAGAAAGGAAATTTGGTTTATTAAAACAATAATAAAATTTAGGGTAAGAGAAAGTAAAAAAATTTATTCAATATCATTTTCAATTGTCATATTTAGTTGTTAAAATATGAACGTTGAATAAGATATTTAAATTAGACAAAAAAAAAAAAAAAAATAGATATAGTCCTTAGAATAAAATTGAAAAAAATAGATATTTTATAATAATTAATTATTTTTTTTTTGTTTCAGCATCTCTTGATGTGTTACTTGGCAACGAGTCAAAGTCAGCTAAAACAAATCAACATGCAAATGAGGGAGCATCAAAAAGAAGCGAAATCTCAACACGTATCTTTGTCATATAAGCATCGACCTTGTCGCCCGAGCATCCCCATCTACCCGACTAGAATTTTATGTAAGGACCCGATAAGTACCTTATCAGGTCAACCTGGCAACCTGATAAGGTATAGGACAGGAAAACCTGACGAGGACCAGATAAGGATGTAACGCAGAAGACCCATGAGGTCCTGATTAGGATTATTTTATATGGTCCTGATCAGGATTACCTTATATGGTTCCCGACTAGAATTTTTTGTAAGTACCCGACAAGGACGTTATCAGGACAACCTGGCAAACTGGTAAGGTATAGGTCATGATGACCTGACGAGGTCTTGATAAGGATGTAACGCAGAAGACCCCAGAGGTCCTTAATAGGATTATTTTATATGGTCCAGATCAGGATTACCTTATATGGCTCTGAAGAGGATTTTCTTACATGGTCCTGGTCAGGATTTTCTTACATGGTACTGGTCAGGTTTTCCATTTATGATTTTGGTCAGGATTGCCATGTGATCCTGGCCTGGATTACCTTATATAATCCCCATTTGCTTTGCATGAGAGTAAAAGGTTTAAATATGAGTCAACATTACTTAAAAAAATATTTTATTGATCACAGGAACAATACATTTTCTTTTAGAATTTAATATTACAGAATATTTTTAAAATCAGAAAAACATTAATTTTATTATATTGATAATTAAACAAAAAAATAAACATGAAAAATACGTATGCCTTAAAGTAAAATATAAATTTAAAAATTTGAAACGGGTTAATTTAATTTTAATAAAATATTAATTAACGGTAAATTTCTTGTCAATAATGGAAGTTGGAGGAACCAATTGTAATTAAAACATCAAAAAAAATTTTTATAATAATATATTAGTCAATCCATCAAGGGCGGATCCAGAGGTGTTTCTCGGGGGGGGGGGGTAATCTGGTGTGACTCGTCGCACAGCACACTAGTTTTTCTTAATTTAAAGGCGCATTCTGTATTTGTTTGACAGAATATAAATACAAATCAAATTTTAAGTATTGATTTTTAAAATTTTACATTAAAAATAAATTTTTTTTCGAAAAAATACCCCCTTTCACTGGGCTTCACCTGGTGGCAAAAAATGAACTAGCCATTGTAGGATTGAATGGCTGAGCTGATACGCAAGTACACGTGTTTTATGAGACAAAAAGTTTAATTAAAAATAAAAAATGGGTGTGACGGTACAGGAAATTTGTAGGTTTTCTTCTGCCACACTTACTAATAGAAATATTATTTGTGGAGACAATATTATTGATCCTGGTGATGTTTTAAAGTGAGTAATAGTAATGACAGTTTCAATGACAGACCAAATTCTTGCTTTCTGTTTACAAACAACAAGTTTACGAGAAGAATTTCATGCAGTGGCGTCATTTGGGGGGGGGGGGCAGGGGAGGCATTTGCCCCCCCCCCCCCCAAGGGCTCTGATTTTTATAAAATTTTATATTATTCAAAATAAAATGCTCCAAAATACATCTAGGAGTATACAAACTGTACAAAATTAAAGAATTAATTAAATTAAATATGTTTTGGCCAAATTTGAGTACCCATTTGTAAGTAAATTTTAAGAAAAAAAAATGTTTGCCCCCCCCCAAGAAAAAGTTGAAATGACGCCACTGATTTCATGAAATAAATGATCAAATTTTATAATAATAATAACAATTGGGATGGATGCTCGTATAAGGCTGGATTAGGAAGTACCTGCAAGCACATTTGGGGCTGTACTTTTATTCTGTAACCGCTATTTATGATATCTGATATGATGTTAGCCAAAAAGTGTTTGAAATATTTTATTGTAATAATAAATACAAGATAATTACATGATAAATTAACTAAAAAATTAATACCGGTAATTAAATATAAAATTAATAATTTTTTTTTTGTACTTACAAAAATAATTTAGAAGATTTAAAAAATATCACGTGTACAGACAAAAAATGTGTTTGGAGTGCACCACATAAATCAGCTCTTAAAAAAATACGATATGAGAGGCCTTTGCTCGACCACAATTGTTTTAGAGAAAAACAAGAAAAAGATAGAGGCAAAAATTAAAAAGAAGGCTTCTAAATCTGATAGATTGATTCTTCTACAATAAAATTATTTATAATTTTCACTATACTGTCTTTTTTTTGGAAAAGAATGAAATCGAACTGTTTCATGCTTAGATGCATGACTTTTACACCCATAAACACAAAGTAGATACACATTGCTTTTATTTTTATAAGGAGAAAATTTCATATTTGTGAATATATTAGTGTATGTATGTATTATTTATTAATCTAACAATAATGTTTGCTCGTAGGTTATAACTTTTTTTTTAAATAATACAATTATATCAGATGTTTAAATGTTCTTGTCCCTTATATCACGTTAAACGTATGAAGGTTTATCCTACAATCGCTAGTTCGAATTTAAGCCACTAGGTAGAGTATTGAAATGCTAAAGATCCCAATATTATGATTTATAAGTTTAAATTTATAGTAAAATATATAATTTTTTTCGATAAATGAATTAAAGATTTTAATGTTAACTAAATTGCAATTTATACTTCTTATTATTTTTATTGATTAGTTAAAAAAAGTTTTATAATTTACTTAAAGATTCAATTGTTAACTTTTTCAATATTTTCAAATTAAGAATTAAATAGTGTTAAAAATAATACTAAATTAAACAATACTTTCTATATATTTCATATATAGGGTAAGAGTAAGTAAAAAAAGAGAAAGTAATATACTTACAATTTTTCTTCGATAGGAATTTTCTAATCATTGGTCCGAAATGGTTGTGGAGCTTTACTGGATTTATTACTAAATTTAATAGTCGTTTTTTTATTTCTTACATCATTATCTGATGAAAGACTATCTTCACTAGTCGATGGAAGACAAACTATAAAAAAAATCAAACAAAGTGAAAATTGTTATATAGGTTAAGTTAAATACTTTGAAAAATTACATTGTTTTTTTTGATGATCATCATTTAAATTGACTACCGATGATTTTAATTTTCTTTTTAGAGATTTTGAATCGACAGGAGTAGACCTGAATTTCAAAGCTTTTCTATCTTCTTCAGCATTCGTTGCTGCCGTCTTCCCAGAGTCACTTGTATAAACATTGTCTTTTTTATGAACATAACCTTGTCTTCAGCTTCTTGATATGTTTCTATATAAGTAATGGAAAATTTTGTCCTTAGTTGTATAAATAGTAAAATATAATAAAAATAATTAAATATACTTACTGGCTCTTCCTTTTATTTCAATAGCATATGTTGGCCAAGACATATCTGGCTTGCTATTACTTATTACCATTCTTTTCAACTTGTTTATTCTCGATGTAGAATAAGATGGTGGCATAAAGAAATAATACATTTGATTTGGCTCTGATTCTTTGTTAATTAACCATGATATTGGTATAATGTCTATTAACTTTTTCGAATCTTCACTCATATCATCTTTAAATACTACGATTCTATATTTATAGTCCATATCTAACAAATAAAAACAGTATTTTATTTTGAGTGTCGCGAAGAGAATCCAGAGATATAATGGCGCCCATTGCTCCTAGCTCCCAGTTCAGCGCGATCGTCTTTTTCCGCAAAGCATTATGGGGTTGGTGGGGATGAAACACGTCACGTTCTAAGTTTCTAATTGGTTGATTTCCTTTTAGGCGGGGTTTGCATATAGCACTCATCAAACTTTAATTTTTATACAAATTCACTTTTATATATAAGACAAAACACAAATTTTATGCGAATATATTAATTCAAGCAGTATATTTTTTTTAGACAAACATTTTCTTTTTCTTTTGAAAGAGGAAATTTAATATACATTTAAAAATAAAGAGAATATGAGATAAATTTTAATTTTAAAATTATAATTTTTTTTTGTGCGTTATAAGTAGGGCTCGGATTTCGCCCTATTTGCCTTTTTAATTTATGGCTTAAAATTTAGGCCAATATGATATGTATACGTTTCATGAAATTCTGAATAAAATAAGAGGCATTTGTTAGTGCCTATAATGCCTATTTTGGCCGATTCTGGGTTTTAGTGCCTATTTCATCTATAAATGCCTTTTTTAGTGCCTATTTTAAGTTCAAATAGCCAATTTCAATTTTTTACGAGCTATACATAGCCTAAATTTAAAATTTTTTTGAATTATCAAGAAAATATTTCAAGGGGGGGGGGGTAAAGGGGGTAATTACCCCCACCCTCCCGAGATTTGAAAAAAAAAAAAATACTTTTCTTCAAAAAAAAATTTATTTTGAATGTAAAATTTTAAAAATTAGTACTTAAAAATTTGATTTGTATTTATATTCTGGCAAACAAGTACAGAATTAAGAAAAAATTGTGTGCTATGCGACCAGTCACACCAAATTACCAAAAATAAGACATCAATTTTTCAAATTTTTTTATATTATTTCTAGGGTCCGACCGAAACAAGATTTTCAGCCGAAACCGAACTATTCGGCCCCAACCTTAGTTTCGGCCGAAACCGAAACTTGTATTTCCTATAAAATTTTTTTTTCATTTTACCTTTTTTTTTTGGAATTTTTTTTCCCTCCCATGAAAATCATTTTACCTTTTTTTTAGGGAGACTAAATTTTTTTCTCCCTCAAGTGCAAATCATTTGACCTTTTTTTTTTTTTTGCATGCGAGTCTCATCCCATTTTTTCAGACTCTGGTTTCGGCTACTTTTTGGCCGAAACCGAAACTAAGGCCGAAACAAGGATTTTTGGCCGAAACTGGCCGAAACCGTAACCAAAACCGAATATTCGGTCGGTTCCTAATTATTTCTTAAATAATACCTTTTAAGTGCCTTTTTAAGTGCCTATTTTTACAATAAATGCCTTTTTAAGTGCCTATTTTAATAATTTTTAGTGCTTAGTTGCCTGCCTATTTTAAAGATTTTTAGTGCCTATAAATCCGAGCCCTAGTTGTAAGCAAATAATTTTATAAATTTCTCTCTATATATTTCATATATGGACCCTGTTACGCATTAGTGTGTCAAGCGCCAGGTACCGAGATTTGAGAAAATTAACATTAAAGTTTTTCTGATTTACATTGTTTTGATTAGATTATATATAATTTTCTTGTCAATTGTGCAAGTAACATTAAATATAAATGAAAAAAAATTAAATATAATATAAATAAATAAATATAATTATTAAATTATTTTATTATACAATGAAAAAAAAAATAAATAAAAGCCTTTTAGATAATCTATTGTTTTAGTGAATTTTTAGAAAATTTGATGAAATTCAAATTTAATACTTTAAATTGGGTATAGGAAACTTGTGATTATCACATCGTCCTGAGGAAGGTCTTGATTTGCGACCGAAACGTCGACGGTTAATAATTAAATAAAAGTTTTTTTTATATATATAAAAGTTTTTTATTCAATTCCTTGACTGCAAAGTTTCCTATACCCAATTTAAAGTCTACAGCCACTTCTCATCACTAGTTAATACTTTAAGAATTATCAATTTTTTTAATAGGGCCATCCTGATGCCATCCAACTATGGAAGTCGTCTAGAGAACCCGATAAAAATAAATAGTCTTTTTTCCAGTAAGGCAAACCTTGAAAGTTCCCTAAGTGGACCTGATCAGGATAACCTGATGGAAAATGAATTTATTTTCATTAGTGCTATCCTGGTGCGATCCTAATGTGGAACTCGTCAGGATAACCTGATTAAAAATAGTTTTCTTTTCAATAAGGCAATTCTGAAAGGTTCCCTGCATGGACATAATCAGGAAATCCCGATGAAAAATACAATTTTTTTTTTTAATTGGGTCAACCTGATGCCATCTTACTATGGAACTCGTCTGGGGAACCCGATGAGAAATATTTTTTTTACAGTAAGGTGATCCTTAGGGGCTTCTTGCATGAGTATGATCAGGAAAACACGACGAAAAATGAATATTTGTTAATAGGTTTATCCTGATGAGATCCTGCTGAGGATCTCGTATGGATAACCCGATGGGAAATAGTCTTTTTTCCAGTAAGGCAAACCTTAAAAGCTCCCTACGTGGACATGATCTGGAAAACCTGATGAAAAATGGATTTTATTTCAATAGGGTCATCCTGATGCGATCCTAGTGTGGAACTCCTCAGGATAACCCGATTAAAAATAGTTTTCTTTTCAGTAAGGCAATCCTGAATGGTTCCCTACATGGACATAATCAGGAAATCCCGATAGAAAATCAATTTATTTTCAATAGGGTCATCCTGATGCGATCCTAGTGTGGAACTCCTCAGGATAACCCGATTAAAAATAGTTTTCTTTTCAGTAAGGCAATCCTGAATGGTTCCCTACATGGACATAATCAGGAAATCCCGATGGAAAATCAATTTGTTTTCAATAGGGTCATCCTGATGCGATCCTAATGAGGAACCCGCCAGGATTGTCCTAGTTAGGTTAACCTTATTTTCACCCGATGAGGTCCTTATGGTACTTCAAGGAAATCGGGAACAAATTCTAGTCGGGTAAGTGCACCCCGAGAGTCTCTCTTTCTCTCTCTGCACAATGTAAGTCCTGACAGTCAAATTTTTTCTATTTATCTCATCATTTCTTGGGAAAGGTCATTCATTCTCTCTCTTTTAAAATCTCCTATAAGCCAAAAGAAATCCTCCCTCATTTTATGATACTTGATTATCATTTCTATAGAAGTCTCTCTCTCTCCCCCTTTGATTACGCTACCAATAGAATCCTTTTTGAGAGAAATTCGAATTTTTTTCATTATTTTTACCAAATTATTTTATTGATAATAACAAATCAACTTTCTTGATATGAAAAAATATAAGATTCAAAAATTTCTTCTTACAATTCCTAATTCTCTATGAATATATTCTAACTTAGAATAATAATAAAAACTCTCCGGGACCGTGAAAATAAGCTTTTAATCAAAATCGGCCTAAGAGTACTAGTACTTTACTGATGTACTTTTTCAGTTTTTTTCGATTTTCTCAAAATTCGCTCTAACGATTTTGATTAAAATTCAAAAATCAATTATTTTTTAGATGCTCTTTCAAATGTATATTCTCGTTTTGCCCTCAAAATTGTTTGAAGCACACTTTACTCTTGTATTTCATAGGAAAGATAGGAGAAATGGTTGCCATGGTAACAAAATATAAATATTTTCCCATACTTATAAATTTTACATCTGAATTCAAATATTCCCTACTGCCAGGAACTAAATACATGTCGACACAAAAAATCTGGTGTGACAAGCACAGTACACAACTTTCGATTACCGAAGGTAAGAGAAAGTTGTGTGCTGTGCGCCAGTCAGGCCAGGGAATATTTGAATTCAGATGTAAAATTTATAAGTATGGGAAAATATTTATATTTTGTTACCATGGCAACCATTTCTCCTATCTTTCCTATGAAATACAAGAGTAAAGTGTGCTTCAAACAATTTTGAGGGCAAAACGAGAATATACATTTGAAAGAGCATCTAAAAAATAATTGATTTTTGAATTTTAATCAAAATCGTTAGAGCGAATTTTGAGAAAATCGAAAAAAACTGAAAAGTACATCAGTAAAGTACTAGTACTCTTGGGCCGATTTTGATTAAAAGCTTATTTTTCCGGTCCCGGGAGGTATTTAACTTAAATATAAAATTTCATCCTCCTAGCTCAATTCCTTCATGCTTAAAATTGAACACACACAGACACACACACAGACACACAGACACACACACAGACAGACAGACCATGTCGCGAAAATCACTTTTTTGGATTCAGGGGACCTCAAAACGTAAAGATCCATCAAAATCTCGACATCGAATTTTTGACATGAATCCAATACTTTCTCTCTAGGGTAAAGTCGGGACAGATGCCGCGGCCGGACAGATGCCGCAGTAGTCACTGCAGCGACACTAGGGCTCCGACAGTGAAACTAATCAGTTGGGCCATTAACTTGCTCTATTAAGAAGTGTCACTCGTGTTTCTGTTGTTGTATTATAAGTTTTGTCATAGTTATTTGAGTTTTCTTCACTGCAAACTGTAAGATAACCCTCAAAAATTATTCCAGCATATTTTCATAGTGGTATTTTAAGCCTTATATTAGAATATTTCATCCACACGTAGGTTGTAACTGTAGGCTAGGTAGTTGTAGAGTATGATAATGCACGCGTCCCGGTTCTCTGCCGTTCGCCTGATACAAAATGGCGCTGCGGCATCTTACCCCGCGCCTCGGGACAGACGCCGCATTTAGGTTGTGGGACAGATGCCGCAAACAAACAATAACTACCTGAGCTGATATTCTCTGTTTGGGACTTGTTATTTTATTAGGTCAAGGTTGATTATGCACTAAAGTCAGTCGTTGTATTTCAGGAAATGCCCCGAACAAGAGTTAGGATCTCAAATAGAGGACAATGGGGTGAAAGTGATCTTCTAGAAGCTGTAAAGCTCATTAAAGAAGACAATTATGCTATACGTGAGGCAGCTCGAAAAACAGGAGTTCCAGAACGAACAATCAGAAGGAGAATGACAAACAATACACTTTAATGACAGACAATAACTTTAAGAAATCAGGTTGCGGACCTCAATCCTACTTAGGAGTAGAGACTGAAAAAAAAAATTGTTGACCACATAAAAATACTTCAAGAATGTAGGTTCTCACCTACGCCAATTCATGTTAGAGAAACTTCGTTTAAAATTGCTACTGAAATGAAACTACCGAAAAAAATTCAATATGGACAGGGAAAAGCTCGTCGTGACTGGTTTCGTTCCTTTATGGACAGAAATCCAACACTCAGCGTTCGTAAAGCAGAAAATCTTTCAGTAGCAAGGGTTTTTCTTTCCATTTCATGTAGGCTATTGAATAAGATGTAATAAATTTTTTGTTTCCGTATTTCACTAGCCCGTTTTAGCTTATTCTCCCATAAGCCATCTGTCCCACCCCACTGCGGCATCTGACCCACCCCTAAAAATAGTTGTAAAAAAACATGTTTTAGAAATACATACAAATTTCACTTTAAAAACAATTAGATAAATTATTTTGTACTAATTTTGGTTGCTCAAAGGTTCAAAATATAAGTTGTTACGGTTGGTTTAGTATTTTGAAGGCTCTAAAATTGATGACAAATTAACAAAAAAAAGTGCGGCGTCTGTCCCGACTTTACCCTATATATATATAGTAAGAGAAAGTAAAAAGTGGTTTTCGCGACATGGTCTGTCTGTGTGTGTGTGTGTGTGCCTGTGTGTGTTCAATTTTAAGCATGAAGGAATTGAGCTATGAGGCTTAAATTTTATATTTAAGTTAAACACCCCCGGGACCGGAAAAATAAGCTTTTAATCAAAATCGGCCAAAGGGTACTAGTACTTTACTGATGTACTTTTTCAGTTTTTTTCGATTTTCTCATAATTTGCTCTAACGATTTTGATTAAAATTCAAAAATCAATTATGTTTTAGATGCTCTTTCAAATGTATATTCTCGTTTTGCCCTTAAAATTGTTTGAAGCACACTTTACTCTTGTGCTTCATAGGAAAGATAGGAGAAATGGTTGCCATGGTTACAAAATATAAATATTTTCCCATACTTATAAATTTTACATCTGAATTCAAATATTCCCTACTGCCGGGAACTAAATACATGTCGACACGAAAAATCTGGTGTGACAAGCACAGTACACAACTTTCGATTACCGAAGGTAAGAGAAAGTTGTGTGATGTGCGCGTCACACCAGATTTTTTCTTGGGCGCTGAGAGACCAATGCTATTTTCTCTATCGATCGATGTCTGCTTGACTTGTTGGTTGCCCGTATATCAGGCGGTTTTTTGTTCTTTAATTTATTTGAGTCAAGACATGAGTCAGTCGTTTGGGATCCTCTCTTAATCTCTCTCTCTCTCGTGTGTTTATTTTATTTTATTTTTTTTTTTTTTTATATTGTGTGTGCAAATAAACCGTTCATCCCCCAACTCATTTACTCCCCGTCTGGTCATCTTATATTACGGTAATGCATCTTTTCATATCTCATTTGCATAATGAATTAAATTTCTATTTTCAATTTTTTTTCTCCCTCTTAAAATATACTTATAAAATTATCCAATTTTTAAATACAACGCTATGATAAAGTCGTGTACCCCAGGGAGGAGAAAGGGTGTAAATCACCCCTTCTAATAGTAATTTTCTTTAAAAATGAAATTTAAAATAGAAAATTATTATTATTTTTTGTTTGTAAAATGTTTACATTTAAGCAAATGGATTACTCTCGCTCCCTCCCCACCCTCCACCCACCTAACAGAGAATTTAGCTCTCCTATAATCAAGGGCGGTCCCAGAGGGGGATCAAGGGGGTCGTGACCCCCCCCAAAATCTTCTTTTTTTTTAACACACTTTTTTCCCACTCACTCTCCCATTCACACAATCTTTTCGGCAACTTAGGCCATTTAAGACTTAAACGATACTCATATTTGATTAATATATATTTATTGGGGTCCAGGCCCATTTAACTGTTATTTATACTATAAAAAAAAAAAAAAAAAAAAAAAAAAATAGTGACCCCCCCAAAATGTAAAGCTAGGACCGCCCTTGCCTATAATCTCTATATAATAATATTTAATAAGAAAATATTATTAAATAATTGAAAATAGAATTCTTAAAATTTTATCTCTCGTCAGTGATATAGTAATAAGTGCGAGTTTTAGAGGTGGAATTTTTTCTTCACTGTCTGAATGCATTCTTTTCTTAAACAGTTTCTCCACTCGCCCCTTCTAATTACAAGTTTAAACAATTCAGATGATTTTTTACTCTCTCTTACCCTATATATGAAATATATATAGAGAGAAACTATTGTTTATTAATTTTTTTTAGATTTTTACTCTTCGATTGGTTAGGTAATGTAGAAATAGGGGTGTTTCTCTCTCTCTCTCTCTCTCTCTCTTCTTTTGACTCAGCTTCCAAAAGTTTATTTTGAATGGGTCTGTACATCATGCCCCCCATGGATGTTACTTCTGGTCAGGGAGCACATTGTTTCAACTTTTTTTTACAAATGGCCGATTTTTTTTTTTTTTTTTATTTAAAAAAATTCACACTCACATTCACACACACATTCATACAGTCTTTTCGGCAACTTAGGCCATATAAGACTTTGACGATAACCGTTGTAGAGAAAATATCTATTGTGGGTTGAGGCATTTCTATTTAAGCCATCTGGTATCCAAATGGCTTAAATAAAATCATCGGACTGCCTGGGTCCGAACCCGCGACATCAAATGGCCGATATGGGTCTGATATGGGTGTTGTTTGCCAGTAATTTGAGGCTTGGTGCCTAGTGCGCATGCTCACGAGAACCAAGCAGGCGACACTAGCCCCATCTCAGAATAAGGTTGTCGTTCATTAATTCATTCTGAACATAGGAACTAAATCTCTAAAAGCACTCCAAATTCTTCCATAGACTTGTCCCCCCCCCCCCCCCCCTGTAAGCTTTCAACCAGGGAATAAACATCTGTTCAACTGTCATGGCCGCCAGGAGGAGCTTCATGACGTGGACCAATCAAAAACTGTGACCGGAAAATGGTTTGTTTACTAGTTTCTGGCCAACCTGTCTAACCAAGGGCGGATACAAGGGGGGGGGGTAAAGGGGGTTATTACGCCCCCGAGATTCGAAAAAAATACTTTTTTTTTCGCAAACAAATTTATTTTTAATGTAAAATTTTTAAAATTAATACTTAAAAATTTGATTTGTATTTATATTCTGGCAAACGAGTACAGAATGCGCTTTTAAATTACCGAAATTAAAAAAAAATAGTGTGTTGTGCGACGAGTCACACCAGATTACCCCCCCCCCCCCCCCCCCCCGAGAAACACCTCTGGATCCGCCCTTGTGTCTAACTAATGGTCTATGAACGAGCAAATGGAGAATGAGTTAAGTATCGTTCACTAGTCCTATTATTTACTAGTTCATCGTTCACTAATTCGTTCGTTCGTCTTCTAAGTAAACGAATTAAGATGAACGAGTGAACAACTAACGGGCAGCGAACGAATGAACATTCAATGAGTGAACGATGAAAAGCGCCCGGTTTAAACAAAAAAGTGAACTATGATCGAGCGAAGGATGAAGGATGACCAGCTCGAAGGAACAACCGAACGATGAACGAATGAACGATTGATCGTAGTTCAGCACAATCAAACGATGAACGATTGAACGAAGACCGGTCGGAACAAAAGAACGAGTGAACGATGCCTCCCAGAAGAGAACGATGGAGAAGTGAACAATGAATAAATAAACGACGAAAGAATGAACGATAAAGAGGTGAACGAAGAACAAAAGAATAATGAACGATGTCGGGCTCGAACAGACAAATGAATGCCCGGCTTGAAAAAAAAGTGAACGATCCCTGGTTCGAACAGACAAGTGAACTATGCCCGGTTCAAACAATCGAATGAACGATAAACTAGTGAACGAGTGAACGATGATCAACGCCCGGCTCAAATAAACATGTAAACAGTGAAGACGAACTAGTCAACCTGAAAACGATGAACGAACGAATTTTTAAAGGATGAGTTGGTGAACTAGAGAACGACGAAGAAGTGAACCAGTGGTCCATGTACTATGCCCGGTCCAAACGAACTAGCGAACGATGAGCGAGCAAACAACGCACGACTCAAACAAACAAGTGAACAATGAACGAGTGAACGAAACAACGATTGATCGTTCCCCGGCCTAAACACACAAGTAAGAGAGTGAACGATGACCGGCCCGAATGAAAGAGCGAGTGAACGATGCCCGGACCAAACGGACAAGAGAACGATCGAAAATCCAACAATGAACGAGTGAACAATGATGAATTGAACGATCAACGATGCTCAACTTTAACAGACAAGTGAACGATTAACGAGTCAACGACGAACGATACCCGGTTCGAAGAGAGAAGCGAATGAGTGAACGATTGAACAATGATCCAGAAAACGATGCCCGGAATGAACGCACATAAGAACTAGGGAACGACGAGAACGATGAGAATCGTTCACTAGTTCGTCATTAACTTGTCTGCTAGAACCGGGCAGTTTTCATCGCTCACTAGTTCACTCGTCTACTAGTTCACCGTTCAGTTGTCTGTTAGAACCAGACATAGTTCATCGTTCACTTGTGCATTCGGCCCACTATGAACTAGTGATCGATGAACGATGCCCTGTTCGAACTGACAAGTGACCGAGTGGACGATGAACTAGTGAACGAGGGATCGGTGAACGATGCCCGATACGAGCAATCAATTGAACGTGTAGACAAGTGAACGGTGAACTAGTGAACGACGAACTAGTCAACAAATAAACGCTGCCCGGTTCGAGTACACAAGTGAACGACGAACTAGTGAACGATGAACAAGCGAGCTAGTGAACGATGAACAAGTGAACGAACGAGTGAACTAGTAAACGATGAATTTGCGAACGAATGAACTACTGAACGATGAATTATTGAACGATGAACGAGTGAACTATAAATTTGCAAACCAACGAACGAGTGAACGATGAACTAGTGAACGAAGAACGAGTAAACGACGGCCTAGTGAACGATGAACGAGCGAACGCACAAGTGAACGATGACCTAGTGAACGATGAACGAGTGAATGAACAAGCGAACGAACGAGCTAGTGAACGATGAACTAGTGAACGACGAACGATGAACGAGTGAACGACAACATAACATAACTATAACGATAACACGAACGAAGGAGCAAACGATGAACGAGTGAACGATCCCTAGTGAACGACGAACGATGAACGATGAACGATCACGAGTGAACGATGAACTAGTGAACGACGAACGATGAACTAGTGAACGATGAACGAGTGAACGATGAACGAGCGAACGAAGCGAGCGAACGAAGAACGAGTGAACGATGCCCTAGTGAACGACGAACGATGAACGAGTGAACGATGAACGATGCACGAGTGAACGATGAACGATGCACGAGTGAACGATGAACTAGTGAACGACGAACGAGTGAACGATGAACTAGTGAACGACGAACGATGAACTAGTGAACGACGAACGATGAACTAGTGAACGACGAACGAGTGAACGATGAACGAGCGAACGAAGGAGCAAACGATGAACGAGTGAACGATGCCCTAGTGAACGACGAACGATGAACGATGTGAACGATGAACGATGCACGAGTGAACGATGATCTAGTGAACGATGAACGAGCGAACGATGAACTAGTGAACGCTGAACGAGTGAACGAACGATGAACTAGTGAACGATGAACGAGCGAACGAAGGAGCAAACGATGAACGAGTGAACGATGCCCTAGTGAACGACGAACGACGAACGAGTGAACGATGAACGATGCACGAGTGAACGATGACCTAGTGAACGATGAACGACGAACGATGAACGAGCGAGATAACGAGTAACGTACATAACAACATACTATATCCACGATTACGTCATACACACGCACGTGAACGATGAACGAGTGAACGAGTGAACGACGCACGAACGAGGGTTCGGTTCGGTTCGGTTCGGTTCGGTTCGGTTCGGTTCGGTTCGGTTCGGTTCGGTTCGGTTCGGTTCGGTTCGGTTCGGTTCGGTTCGGTTCGGTTCGGTTCGGTTCGGTTCGGTTCGGTTCGGTTCGGTTCGGTTCGGTTCGGTTCGGTTCGGTTCGGTTCGGTTCGGTTCGGTTCGGTTCGGTTCGGTTCGGTTCGGTTCGGTTCGGTTCGGTTCGGTTCGGTTCGGTTCGGTTCGGTTCGGTTCGGTTCGGTTCGGTTCGGTTCGGTTCGGTTCGGTTCGGTTCGGTTCGGTTCGGTTCGGTTCGGTTCGGTTCGGTTCG
>JAKCPI010013188.1:0-11282 GCA_023213315.1 Euborellia annulipes | reverse complement strand
AGTAATTTAACACTGAATATAGATTTTGCAAAATATTAACTCCATCTTAAAGGAAGAAATTTAATTTAAAATAATCAACTGGTTGAAAAAAGTTAGGTGATTAATTTTGATTTTGTTGGATGGTTAAAAAAAAACAATCAAGAGTTAAATCTAAGTTAATTTAAATGTCAGTTAAAAATATATTATACAAAAATTAAGTTTAAGGAAAAAGGAGGTCTACATATACCGATTTTGTGGAGAAATCAAAAAAAAATTGGTTATATTCAGAGTTAAATTACTTTTACTATTTTGAGAAGATAGATAGTATTTAATAATTTTTTTTAGTATTTTTTCATATTTAAGCTTTCTACCGTAGGCTCTTGTTGAAACATTATTTCAGTGAAAGTGATTGTATCGCTCAGATTTTATTGTTACAAATAAACAAACACGAGCTTATTTGTTTCAAAATTGATTTAATTATTAAATAACTTAACTCGTTTCGACATTGCTGTCATCATCAGAATAATTTTTTTTTTAAACAAATATTGTGAATTTATGTTTCGGGGGTTTCATGGCCTAGGATTGAGGAAGTTGAACCCAGAATCTAGAGACTTTCTGGGGCTTCGGGCCTACCAAATACCCAATCAATCATTCATTTTAATATTTATAATTTCGTGACTTGTACCTACAAAAGAGAATATTCACATATTTAAAAATCAAAACCAAATTTAATAAAATGTTGCATTCAAATTCCATTTAGTAGCCTATATAGGCTTGATTTTTAAAAATTTCTATTCGGTAACTAACTAGAGATATCAAAAAAAAAAAGGTTTTAGCCTTTTTATTTATTTTTGAGACTTCAAAATTTTATTAGATAAATATTCACCAATTTCATAAAATTAAACGAAATTTGAAATTTTGAAAAAAGGACTTTTTTACACGTTTTTTGACTCTTAGAAAATATTTTACTTTTTTAAAAAATCGGGAATGACTTCCCCGAGACTTTCTCGTACATTCTTTTGGAATTTCGTCTGTGTGTGTGTGAACACGATTGCTTAAAAACACAACCAGCCAAATCGATGAAATTCGGTCTATACTCTTTACACTAAAATTGTAGATTTCTATCAACTTTTGGAGTAAATACGTCACTTGGAAGTAGTACTTTACCTAAAAACCTTTTTCAAATATTTTGAAATTTTCAATTTTGTATAAATTCCTCTATTTTAAAAAGTTTTCCTTCTTTGACATTTTTTCGAAAACTGAATAGTTTTTGAAATAATCAACGAAGAAAAAGACATTTTTCGTTAATTAAAAAAAAAATCATACTGTTCAGTTTTTGAAAAAAATGTCAAAGAATTTATCATAATATGACAAAAAAATTGAAAATTTCAAAATTTTTGAAAAAACTTTTTGGGTGAAGTACTACTTTCAAGTGACGTATTTACCCCAAAAGTAAATAGAAATCTACAGTTTTAGTGTAAGGAGTATATACCAAATTTCATCGATCTGGCTGCTTTGGTTTTTAAGCAATCGTGTTTACACACACACAGACATATTGCCCAAAAATCGAATTTTTTGTTTATATACTTACTATACGAGAAAGTAAAAAAGCGACTTTTGTTTTATAAAAATACATTTAATTATACAATACTAAAAGTTGTATGATGCACGGGTATCATACCAGATTTTTCAAACTATAGATATCTGAGAATATTCGTTAAAATCAAAGATAGAGAGAGAGAGAGATACAAAAGCTTAATGATATCAGCTAGTTAACCGAAATAGCCGGTTTGCGGAACACTAAACTGCCTCCATTACAGGATAATATTGTGTAGTTTATTCGGGTGAAGTGTTTTGGAAAGCCCTTCTGTCAAGAGGCCCTTCGTTGCTTGCTTGCCATTCAAATGGAGATCATTAAAGCGAGATCCTAATTAAATCTCTCTCTCTCTCTCTCTCTCTCTCTCTCTCTCTCTCTCATGTTTTCATTACACAGAGAAAAGAAAAATATTTAGACAGAATTTATAAATATTTTAACTATTTATTTTTATTTCTAAAAAATATTTATTTCTAAAAAAAAGTACATCAGTAAAGTACTAGATCTCTTTGACCGATTTTATTCAAAAGCTTCGTGTTACGTGCCAAGGGATACCTTAATTTAACTATACAATTTCAACCTCTTAGCTCTTTTCGTTCTTGAGATATTTCGTTCACAGATACACACACACACACACACAGACAGACCATGTCGCGAAAACCACTTTTTTGGATTCAGGGGACCTCAAAACGTGTATATCCATCAAAATCTCGACATCGAATTTTTGACATGAATTCAATACTTTCTCTATATATTAACATATAGAGTTAAGAGAATTTATCAATTGACTTATGAAATCCCATCATTATTTTAGTTTCCTGTAACATTATATTTCCTCTCATCTTAGGCGTAGCTATCAATTTTATGTAAAAAGACAAATAACATAATTCAATAGTCATTTTTGTGTCGATATATAATAATCACTGCGAATGCAAGACTTTTCTCCCTCTTGTAGTCGAATAATGTATATAAAAAAAAAATTAGATTTAAAATTGGTTAATTTTTTACTCAGGGCTTAACATAAAAAAAATTAAATATCTTTTTTTTTAGACTGTTTAATTTAAGTTAATGAGAAAAGTAAAATGAAAAAATTTAATTATTTCTTGGAGGAAAATAATTATATCTTGAATATTATTTTAACCAAAATATAATGAAGTAATTAGAATTATCGTTACGGAGTAAAAAAAAAAAAAAAAAAAAAAAAAAAAAAAATAGTGACTTCAATTCTTAAACGAAAAATATTTGATTTCCATTAAAAGTTCCTCTCTTTAAAATACAAAGGTTGAAAGTTAATATCATTAATAGGCTTATTGACTGACCAAAGAATAATTTCTAATTGCTTTAACCATAAAACGAAATTAAATTTTTATTTAAGAAACTTATGTCATCTCATTATAAATCAAAAAAATTTGATAATCGATGTTGCCACTACATTGGCTCAGAAAAGAGTAGTTCTAAAAAAATATTTAATTGCTGTCTATTGTAGGTATTGTGATTCTGAGAGCTTAAAAATAATATTGCCCTCGGGCTTGGTGTAGGGTTTAGCGTGCTGGCCTTGTATACCAAGGGTCGCGGGTTCGTATCCCAAGCAGTCCGATGATTTTATTTAAGCCATTTGCATATCAAATGGCTTAAATAAGAATGCCTGGACCTTCAATAAATATATATTAATTAATAACAGTTATCTTCAAAAGTCTTATATGGCCTGAGTTGCCGAAAAGACGGTGAGAATGTGTGTGTGTGTGTGTGTGAATGGGAAAAAAGTATGAGTGAAACAAAGAAAAAAAAAATAATAATAATAATAATATTCTTTGAAATAAGCAAAAAGGCCAACTCTTTTCTTATTTCTTATTTAAATAATAAAATTTAACTATCAAAAGAATTAGAAATTTTCAAATGGGAGCCTCCCATCCCCTTTCATTTCAAAAATTTTATATTTTATATATTCTCTTCTCTCCTCTTCTGAAAAACTTTCTCTTACTCTCTCTCTCTCCCTCCCTCCTTTCTTTCCCCCCCTCCATGCGGTTCTTTCCCCCCTACTGCATTATTAGCCAATCAGAAGGATTAGATTTTTAGACGCCAAAATTCACCAGCTTATTAGAGAAGACAAGACGCCATCTTAGGTCAGTAGTGGGGTAGCCCTTGTGATGTAACAATCCACGTCGCTTATCGTCAAAAAACCGACGCTCTCTCAGTTCATAGTCAGCCATGATGCCAGGCAGTCGACCTTCCTATCAGCTCTCGTTTTTCAATCAATTTAATCAATTTACATAGGTAATTTAAATTTATTATTACTAATTATTCTTTATTTCATTCTTTGGTCATTATAAATTAGAAATTCGTCAATGTCATATAAGTATTGACCTTATATGATTTGATTCAATCGTTTATTTTTTATTATATTTTTGTTTTGCTATTTACCCTCCGGCTTTTATTTGACCTATTCCTCCTCTCTCCCCGTGGCCGAGAGATTAGGGTATTGACAAATCTTAATATTGATAATCTCAAATGCCAATGCTAGTGGGTTCGGATCCCAAGCATTCCGATGAATTTAAATCAATTGCCAGTTGGTATAAATAAATGTTACTGAATTTCATGTAGGCCTACCGTTAATAAAATATACAACTTAAAATCTATATGGCCGATGATACTGAAAGGCTTAAAAAAAATATTTCATTTATTTTTAAGAGGCAAAAAATTTCCATACGTAGCGTTCGTTAACATTGCTCTATACACTATACTATACTATATTATCAACAGTTAGAATATTTTGACCTTAGTTATAAACTCCAACAATAAAGGTTATAAAGTATTCTAAAATTATTAAATTAAATTTATAAAATCTTTATTCAAATTAAAAATTACAATTTAGTACATGAGTGTTCGGCTCCCCGGCATCGAGCTCATGCTCCCAATCCGATGACTCCTTTTTTCTTGGTCCTTGAGAAATTCATTTTTTATCATGCCTTATTTTCATTTGAGGAAAAAAACCACCTAAAAACCTCCGACCGTTTAGCAGATGAAGAAAGAACAAACAGAGAAAGGGAAGGAAAAAAAGAATTGTATAAAACAAGAGAACGGCACTCGCTAAGGGGCTATCCTTGCTCTCAGATTGGCTATATGCACATTTTCATTTGATGAACATTTGAGATAAAATTTCTTCACTGAGCTCTCCAAGAATTCCCTCAGCCAGCTCATATCCAGCCCGACCCTAATTATATCGTTGTTAATCCCAGGGGGTGGGTTGGCTATTAACCTTAATGTCTTATTTTCCACCCTTTCCAGGAGAGCCAGGTTGCTTTTTGCGGCCCGTCCCCACCAGACCGGAACCCCATAAGAAAGCCG
Source organism: Euborellia annulipes (assembly GCA_023213315.1). Classification (NCBI taxonomy): domain Eukaryota; kingdom Metazoa; phylum Arthropoda; class Insecta; order Dermaptera; family Anisolabididae; genus Euborellia; species Euborellia annulipes. The sequence continues at coordinate 6,364 of JAKCPI010013188.1, read as the reverse complement.
AGGGCGAACCATGGCCTTATATACATTTAATTTATCTTCCAGGGGCAACTGGCTTCTGGGATTGATTAAGGGCCATAGGAGTCTGGAAGCTGTCTTCGCGCTAGCGGCCGCTTTCCTAAGATGTCCTCCAAAATTGAGTCTTCTATCGAGATTTACACCTAGGTATCTGACGGACGAGGACCATTCCAGATGCCCGGACCCGAATTTGATCGGCCTCCTAGTGTGCCTCATTCTAGAGCTTAGCATAATGGCTTCCGTTTTCTCCTTGTTAAGGGAAAGCCGCCATTTAGCATAATATTCGCTGATATCTTCAAGTTCCCTCTCCAACCTCTTTGATACGCATCTAAAGTCTCTGTGCGAGTACACTAACGCCGTGTCATCCGCAAACTGGGCCAATTCGGCAAACCTAGGTTTCTGAATATCTGCAGTATAGAGCGTATAAAGTAACGGTGAAATGAGGGCCCCTTGAGGTACACCCGCTCTCACCGGTCTCCAAGTCGATTTTTCATTGGCCACACGCACTCTGAACTGACGATTACTCAGAAAGTCTTATGATCTCGCACAGCTGGGTTGGCAGTCCGTATTGTTGGAGCTTTGAAATCAGGCCTTGATGCCACACGCTGTCAAATGCCTTGGCAACATCTAAAAGAACAAGGGCCACAGGCCATCGCCCCTTATCTCTAGTATAATTAACCACGCGCGCAACTTGATGCATGGCCGAATGACTCTTTCTGAACCCAAATTGCCACGACGGAAGGAGACTCCTCCTATTCACTTCAAGTTCAAGCCAGTTTAAAATAAACCTCTCAGCTAATTTGCCTAAAATCGGAAGTAAAGAGATAGGTCTGTAATTAACCGCTAGCTGCGGGTCTTTTCCAGGTTTAAACACAGGAATGATCTCTGCTTTCTTCCAGGAAATAGGGAAATACCGGAGGCCCAACATTGATTCAAATATTCTACATAAGTAGATAATTCGCTCCATTAGAATAACAAGGTTCTAAGTGACATTTTTGGCGAAATTGAGTTTACATCATTAATGAATATCTCTTTACTATATCTATGCAGGGAATTGACTTAGGATGCGATATGTTGGAAAATAAGGTAACTAGCCAGAATAACAAGGTTCTATCTGACATTAACAGCAAGTTTGTTTTGGGTTAACATGGTTCTAACTGTCATCATGACCCCTCATGCAGATATCAGCAGCCTATTTTATTTAAGAAAACTAAACATATACAATCTTACGGCATATTTTACTGTAACCAAGAAGGTGTATTGTGCATTGTGGCCAGAAACATTTTCAGGTCGAACGGGAACATTTTGAACTTTTTTCAGTTTTTCGCATATATATCGTAAACTAAGCATATTTTGATTACCATAGTCCAAGACAAAGTTGTAGTGTATTAAATTTACTAAAATATGGTACACTAAACGAATTCGTAGACTCAATACTGACCGAGGTACGGCCGGTCAAAGTTTGATAAATTTTCCTGAAATATAACACTTTGTCTAAATTAGTTAATTATCGATATATATGCGAAAAACTGAAAAAAGTTTAAAATCTTTGAGGTGTTTTCCTCTCCTGCCCCTCTCCAAGTTAGGACAAAGTCACGAAGTCGAAGACTTAGAATAGACAAATAACTTGTTAAAAATTTAATTTACTTTGGAATACTTTCTAGGTAAAAAGTGGATATCCTCAGGACTATTCGTTTTTTCGGACATTTTTTACATTTTGAGAAAATTCGTCTAACTCTGACCGGCCGTACCTCGATCAGTATTGAGTCTACGAATTTGTTTAGTGTACCATATTTTAGTAAGTTTAATGCTCTACAACTTTGCATGGTGCTATGGTTCGCAAAATAAGATTAGTTTACGAGATATAAGCGAAAAATCGAAATAATTCTCAAATTTTTGAGGTCTTTGTCACCCTCCACTCACCCCCCCCTCACTGAGGGCCCTCGAGGTTAATAATCTAGGATAGACATCCTAGAGTACCCCCAAATAACCTGTAAAATTTTCATTCCTTTCGAATATTTTTCCGGAAAAAAGTTATATCGACTGGTCTGTACTGTGATTTTCCACTTATTTTTCAAAATATCATTAATACTATAGATTTTAACGAAAAAATCGTTATGATAAAACTTCAAGAGAATTAAATTTGCTACGAAATGAGACAAGAATCAGTTTTCTACGACAATTGGTTTTCATTTTATGAAGTAAAAACTATGAATTTTTACATAAAATCGCACTTTTTCAAAATTTTAACCCCGTTGAGGCACGGGTTAACGTTATCCAATTTAGCTAAAACTTTGCCATTATCATTTTCTAGCCAAAAGGCAACTTTTACAAGGTTCGGCCGAAAGAAATTAAAAAATTTTGTTTTTTGCGGCCCCCCAAATGTGCAGTTAGAACTAAGTTATTCTGAAAATGCTCATTTATAGAATAACAAAGTTCTATCTACAAAATGCTATTATTTTTTTTAAATAAATGATAATGTTTTTTTATCATCCAAACATTGGAAAATAATAACTTTAATGTATACAACTTATTTAAAAAAATTTGGGACGAAAACTGTTATAATTAACATACTACAGCTATTACAAACTTGGACTTCATTTTTCTCAAAACTAGTGTTGGTGCAGTTAGAACCTTGTTATTCTAATGGAGCGAATTGCCTTGCCAGGTAAGTTGTGAACGAAAATAGGTAAAATACCGTCAAATCCAGGAGCCTTCTTTTTTTTAACCATTTTAATTGCAAATTTAACGTCTTTTGGTTTGATCGATTTCAACACAACCGATTCTAGTTCAGTCCGGGGGATCTCCTCGAGGTTTCTTGCAAAAACTTCATCACTAGGGATGGGCATCTTATTGGTGAATTGACCTTCGTAATTTGCAGCAAGCAATTCAGCTTGTACGCATGGGGAATAGGAGAGACCACATGACGACTTCAATGGACCAATAACAGATTTTTGTCCTTTGATTCTTTTTAAAAACCTCCATACTGAGCCGTCTCTCGCTGAGAGATTTTTTATTTTAGAAATCCAGACTTTTTGCCTCCATTTGGCAACTGCTACTCTAACAATACCGTTCCATTGATTATACAGTTTTTTGGCCGACGGAGACCTATTTCTATTCCATCTCTTTCGGACCTGATTCTTTTTACTTTCTCTTACCTATGTATATATGTAATATATATATAGAGAGAAAGTATTGGATTCATGTCAAAAATTCGATGTCGAGATTTTGATGGATCTTCACGTTTTGAGGTCCCTGAATCCAAAAAAGTGGTTTTCGCGACATGGTCTGTCTGTGGGTGGGTGGGTGGGTGGGTGGGTGGGTGGGTGGGTGGGTGGGTGTGTGTGTGTGTGTGTGTTCAATTTTAAGCATGAAGGAATTGAGCTATGAGGTTGAAATTTTATATTTAAGTTAAACACCCCCGGGACCGGAAAAATAAGCTTTTAATCAAAATCGGCCAAAGATTACTAGTACTTTACTGATGTACTTTTTCAGTTTTTTTCGATTTTCTCAAAATTTGCTCCAACGATTTTTTTTAAAATGCAAAAATCAATTATTTTTTAGATGCTCTTTCAAATGTATATTCTCATTTTGCAATTGAAATCTTCTGAAGACCACTTTACTCTTGTATTTCATAGGGAAGATAGGAGAAATGGTTGCCATGGTAACAAAATATAAATATTTTCCCATACTTATAAATTTTACATCTGAATTCATATGTTCCGTACTGTCGGGGAACTAAATATATGTCGACACAAAAAATCTGGTGTGACAAGCACAGAACACAACTTTCGATTACCGAAGGTAAGAGAAAGTTGTGTGCTATGCGCCAGTCACACCAGATTTTTTAGAATAAGTTGCTTAAGTTCATTTGGTATTTGATCACCACTAAAAAGCACAGTTCTTCGCGGAACGGAAGCATTAGCCGCATCACCAATTAGCTGTGTTAATTCTTCGACATGCTTATCTAATTGAACGTGGTTAACAATACTATCCGGAATCGTCATTCGGTCGCAAATAATTTCTCTAAACTTTCTCCAATCTGCCTTACCAAGATCCCACTGAGTCTGAGGCCTGGTATTACATGATAAATCCAGTTTCAGGATGACTGGGTTATGGTCGCTACTCAACGCATGCAAACTATTAGCTTCAAGGGACAAATTAGGGAAACCTTTAATAAGGCTTAGGTCAAGGGTACTTGGCGACGCTCTACTAGAGTTTGGGAAGTGAGTAGGCTCGCGTGGAAAGACTATTCGAATATTATGATTTGTGCAGTAGTTGAAGAGTGTGCGTCCATTTTTGTTCGAAGAACGGCAATTCCAAAAGAGTGTCTTGAATTTAGATCCCCCATCACTACAACTCTGGTGCCCAATTTAAATAGGTCTTCTACTTCGTTGTTCTGTAAAAACCGCAATCTGCTAGGCGAATTATAGGCAGCAGCAAAAACTATTTTCCCTCCTACTGAGTTGATTTGGGCCGCGACTACTTCCATATTTATAGGAGCCTTTACAAGAGAAACACGTTCCGGTAAGAGTTCCTTTTTGATTGCTAAAAGAACACCCCTTTGCGGGGGGCTTCCATCAGCCCGAAATACTTCGAAACCTGGTAAGTAAGGCTTTATCTTTGGATTTAGCCGGGTCTCAGTAATGGATAAGACGTGAACATTATGTTCCCTTGCAAACTGTATAAGCTCCGCAATTTTATACCGCAAACCGTTGCAGTTCCAGTTTGCTACGTTCAGATTAGAGATTCTAACCATTACGATAACAGTGAAAACCCCTCCCCCAGGAGTGTGGATACTTTTTTGTCTCCGTCTTCGGTTCGAGATAACAACTTTAATAGACAAACAAGTTTCTCTAAAAGTTCTTTAATTAAAGGATTGTTTAGGAGAGAAATTAAATCTTGTAACGTACTACTGGAGACGGGACTAATTTCACCTGAAGCCTGCACGCTTTTACGGGACGTCACGTGAGAATAAAGTAGGGACTTCTTGTTTGAACCCCCATGCGGAGTACCATTAGGCTGTTCCCTAGGCCCTCCAGAGGGAGAAAGCACCGGAAAGCAAGAGGCCGAGTTCATATCAGGAGGAGGAGCTCCATTCCTCGGTACTCTGCTATTTTTCCTATCTAATGCTTTTTGCTTTATTTGACAATTGGGATCACTAGCTTCGTGTTCCTGATTACAGTTTGCGCATTTTAGCTTCTTTGAAGAGCATTCCTGCACACTATGGGGACCTGCGCATCTTCTGCATTTCATTTCGACATTACAGTTAATGCTAATGTGATTGAACCCTTGACAGCGATAACACCGCACCGAACGGTTAATCCCATGGTATTTCTCCCAAGAGACTTTGGTGAAACAAATAACTTTTAAGTTATATACGTTTTTTAGGTCCAAACTAGAATCAAAAATTATTAAAAACACTGGAATTTTTACATTTGTGCCTTTCTTGTTAAATTGGATAACATCCAAAGGCAAATACCCCAGGTCACTTAGCTCCTTTTTTATTTCAGCGGCAGTTACTGTGGGATGAAGTCCTTTTAATATAACCTTATTAGGAATCTCATTTTTTAATCCGTAGGTATAAAATTGCACAGATAGACTTTTTAAATTATTTACAATAGCTTTGAAGTCATTGGGATTTTTGGCCCCTTATATAAGTCTTACAGAAATTCGGGCTTGAAACACATTTTATTTCAAAGTCTTCGGTTATTAAATTTCTAAGTTTTTTTGAAAAATAAATGAGAATTTTTTATTTCCTCAGTTATTACAATAGGGGGGTGGCTTGCGAATCCTTGGACCAGACTCGGCTTGAGGATTTTCCTTATTAACCTGACCATCTGCTACATTACTTTCTGACAGAGCATTAAACTTGTTCGAGACCTCTACACTATACATAGAGGCTGCCTCACTTATTTCGTCATCTGTAATACAGGATAAACTTAAATCAAGGGTTTTTCGTCGCTTACTTGTTGATACAGGCGACGGCAATGGCGAGCTGTTTGGTAACACACTCCTCACAGGAGATGACTTCTGGGCCTTCGTGTTTGAATTTTTTGTAGACTGGCTTGTGCCAATTGACTGGCCTGATGGAACCTTTTTTGTTGAGAAGAATCCTGGGTTGAATAGGGTACTTCACGTTCTTGTTTTGATTTCCTGCGCGATCTCGACGGACCCGCTTTACCCATTTCATTCGTTAAGTTTCGGAAAATTTTTTTTATAATTAAGTAAAAAGGTTAATAGAATGATATTAAACAGAGCTTTGTAGCAAAAAAACTATAATTAATTAAGAAAAAAGGTAAAAATTTGAAGCGAATCAGATAAACAAATTTGTAAACAAGGTCGCTAA
>JAKCPI010013187.1:0-10246 GCA_023213315.1 Euborellia annulipes | reverse complement strand
TATTTTTAAATATCAAGCAAAATTTTGCCGGAATAATAATAATAATTCATAACTGTTCCTTGAAATATATTTTAAAATCAATGATCTGAACACGAATATACGAAGAATTAATTGTAAAGAAAATGTTAATTAGAAATATCGTGGTTAAGAGTGGCAAAAAAGATTAATTAATAATTTATTAAAAGTAACTTGTCTTGTTTCAACTTTTAAAAAAAGATCAAATATCAATAATCTGAGAAAATAAATAAATTTTATATTAAACTCTCATTCAGGTCTATTCTCTAAAAACAGACGTTAAAATTTAAAATAAACAAATAGGTGTTAAAAAGTAATATAAAAACAATCAGCGTTAAAAAATGCTATTCAAAATCACTTCCTTGCCTCAAATAGCTATTCTGTAAACAAAAATTTTAAAGCCAAAGCGTTAACATTTAGTAAATTGTGTTAAAAATTAATGTCATGTCTAGGGGTCCCTTTAATATTTTAACGTCGTGTTTAAAATAAAAATGGCGTCCTTAACCTAAAAAATAAGGTTATGAATTTGATAGCTTTGAAATAAAAGCTATATGTTAACATCGCTGTTAAAACTTTGTTTAGAGAATAGCGTTTTTTAACGCTGATTGTGCCCTCGGGGTTTGGTGTAGAGGTTAGCGTGCTAAACTCATATACCAAACGTCGCGGGTTCGGACCCCAGGCAGTCCGATGATTTTATTTAAGCCACTTGGATACCAAATGGCTTAAATAAGAATGCCTGGACACCAAATAAATATATATTATACAAATACGAGTATCGTTTAAAGTCTTAAATGGCCTAAGTTGCTGAAAAGACTGTATGTATGTGTGTGTGAATGTGAGTGTGAATGAGAAAAAAGTGTGAGTGTTTTTGAAAAAAAAAAAAACGCTGATTGTTTTTACATTATTTTTTAACACCCATTTGTTTATTTTAAATTTTAACATCTGTTTTTATTTAGTGAATAGACCTGATAAGGACCTTAAATACAATAGTAAAATACAATAATCACAATAAACAAAATACAAAAAGACAATCATTTATTTCAAATAAGTTAACAAATAACTATATTATCCGGACTAATTGGAATTAGAAGTGGTTCGTATAATCAATGATGTGTTCGCCCTCCCCTACCCCCCGAAAAATTCTATATACGCCCCTGCATAAATTAATATAAGTTGGCTATAGGCCCGGGGATCTGGCAACGGATTAAAGCAACAACCTCTAAGATCGATGCAGTTAATAAAAGCCAAGGACGGTGAAACCTCGGGCGGGTGGCCTCGAGGAATTAGCGTATGGAACGTCTCCCGGGAGCCATCGGTATTTATCAATAAATAAAAGTGAACCCTAAATGGCCTCAGCAGCCGAAAAGGTAAATTAATAAAAGTACGCTATATCGTTATTTAGTAGAAAAATAAGTTAACTTTATATCTATAAGTACTCGAGTATATTTATTAATTTCAGCTTTCTAATTTTTTATTTTTTTTTATTAATTTTATGCCCCACTATCCTTCCTACCATGAGGCCTGTTTTTTAATAAGTCTAATTTATTTTATTTTAAGGGATGTCTATTCAAATTCAACTTTTAGAAAGATTATCTATAAAACTTTTAATAAAACACTATTTAGAGAAATTTTAGGATTAGCATAAATACATATAATATATTTGTTATGTAATAATAAGAATGTACTTAATAAAAAAGTATTAAAGATTTAAATAAATTTATTCAAGGTCTGCCAAAATGAGATAAGTTTAAGAGGATTTCAATTTAATCTTAAGTTATTTAATTAATGTACAAGGAGTGTGTGGTTTATTAATTAATTAATCCGGAATTTTTCTTTTTACCCAAGAAGAGAGAGAAAAAAATGTCTCCGAGGAGATATTTTAATGCTTGGCTGCTATTAAACATGTGACACCTGAATATTCATCAAACGTGCCATTAAGAGGGAAAACTCATTTCAGCTCCCGAATGTATAACAACCGAGCCTGCCTCTCCTCAAACTCTCAATCTCTTTAAATAATCCCCTTCTTTTGAATTAAAATAAGAATCTTTTTTATTTTATTTTTTTTATTTTTGTACTAAAAATATACAAACTCACTCTATGAAAGAGATTTGAATAGGAATGATAATTGTCTAGTTAATTAGGAGAGATAATGAAATTATCATAAAGGATTTAATAATAACTCTATGGAAAATCTGCATTGATTCATCTTGTCAAATAAATGATTGTATTTACGGTGAGCAAAATACAATATATACAATAAAAATCTGGTGTGACTGGTTGCACAGCACACAACTTGCTCTTACTAAAGGTAAGAGAAAGTTATGTCCTGAGCTTGTCACAACAGATTTTTCCGCCGATTCAAGATGTAAAATTTATAAACATGGAAAAATATATTTTGCTACGATGATAACCATTTTCCTTATCTTTCCTATGAAGTAAAAGAGTAAAGTGTACTTCAGAAGATTTCAATGGCAAAATGAGAATATACATTTTAAAGAGCATCTAAAAAAATAGCTGATTTTTGAATTTTAATCAAAATCGCTGAAGCGAATTTTGAGAAAATTGAAAAAAAAAGTGAAAAAGTAGTAGTACTTTTGGGCCGATTTTTTTCAAAAGTTTCATGTTAAGCCCTATGGGGGTACCTAACTTAAATATAAAATTTCAACCTCATAGCTCTTTTCGTACTTGAGATATTATGTTCACAGACACACAGACAAACAGACCATTTTGCGAAAACCACTTTTTTTGAGTTCAGGGGACCTCAAAATGTGTATCCATCAAAATCTCGACGTCGAATTATTACATGATTCCAATACTTTCTCTATTTATTAATATATATAGATAAGAGAAAATAAAATGATGTGTAATCGACAAGGAAGCGACACCATCCTCTTTGAATATATACTGTAAACATTTTCAAGGAATATTCATAAACTTGTGTATTAAGTCTGTTATAAAATATTCCTCAAAGTAATCAATTTTTTTTCACAATTCTAAAATGACAATTATTTATTATTATTTTAACAAATTTTCTTAGATATTAACGAATCATGTAAAATCGTATAAACTACAACTATAAAATATTGAAATTGCATAAACAACTCTACATATAAAAAAAAGATTTTCTTTTCTGGTACTAAAAAAAAGTGTAGTACCTTCATATTACTACTTTTGTTAATGGAATATTTCATTTCAAAATAAATAAATAAATTTTTTTAATACCCTCGACATCTGAGGCCATATGGATTTTCAATAGTTACAATAATGGTCCCCCCCTTTACACTCAATATCCCATGCACATTTATTTATATAAATTGGTGGCATGAATAAATAAACTATCTAAATATTAGCCTATTGACACCTTTTTTTCTTTATAAAACTACGTATATAAATTAACTCACCAAATTTTTAGTTTGAAAATGATAAATAATTTCCATAAATTTCATTCAACTTAAAAGTTGCATGCTAACGTATTTTTTTTCTTAATTTATTCACAATATACAAGCTTCTTATCATCTGACAACCTCAAAGATAAAAGGGAATTTCATAAAACCTAATAGTTATTGTTTTCATGCATATATCTAATAAATTTAAAACACTTCTAACAGAATGTTTTAATGATAATAAAAAAAATGGATATTTACTAGCATTTTATTTTATAAATAATCCGATTTCTAATTTATTTGATTATAATTAATTATAGAGTACGAGAGGATTTTTTTGATTTTTTTCTATTTAAAAAGTTCTTATTGAAAATGCTCTAAGGTCTTTTTCTCGTTTTGATTCTTTTCGAAAAACCCCAACCCTAATCTATCAAGACTTCGAAAGGCATGTATAAACCAAAAGACCATTTTATTACTCATAAAATTTTATGAAAAGTGATTTATTTTATTCTCTATTTGTATATTTCATATGTATATTAAAAAAAATCAAGAAATGAAAAACAAAGTTGAAGATGGTAGTCGAAAGAGAGCCAAGTTTTCAACGATTTATTGACAAAAACAAGAGGACTAATTGCTCCTATTTATTCCCTTTCGCGACTCGCCCATTTTCTATTTAAGGCCACCAAAAGCCAAAAATTCTCTGACAATTTATTTCAGAAGTGAGGCCCTAAACAATAAAAAGGGATAAAGTTAAAACCTGACATTTTCTAGAAAGAGAAAGAGAGCAAGGAATGAAGGAGGGAGGATTTTGTTAATGTCATCTCTTGAAAGGAATTTGTGAACTCGCTGGAGGAGGATTAAAATTGAAAATTTACAATTAAACAGACAAGAAATCCTTGGAAGACGAATTAATCAGAAAAGATGAGTTAATCTACTTAGACAAATAGCCCAAAGAAGAGGAAAATTGAATTTTCTTTCTTCATCATATTGGATATATAAAATATTCCTTCCCTTATTATTAACTTGGTCTATTGATGTTAAAATAATTAACAAAAAGGAGAATAATATTCTTTTTGGTAAATTTCTGGGGTATTGAAATTTTTTGTTTGTTTTTAAGATTCTATCCATATATGTCCTATTCCCATAAAAATAGGTATAATTCAATGTTTAGATGTTACTATAAGAAAAAAATAGTTTCTAAAGTTTTAATTCAATCATAGGTGTTTTTGGGGGAAAAAAGTGTGAGTGTTAAAAAAAAAGAAAAAAGTTAGAAACGTGTAGTTTGATTCTTATTCAATGAGTGGTTCAATGAATTTTTTGTTTGTTTTTAAGATCTACATATATTTGCTATCTCCATAAAAACCCGAGTAAAAATGATTAAAAATGAATTTTTATGGTCCTTTTGAATCTAATTATAAAAAGATCGCCGAAGGCGAGGCTCTCCCACTTGCCGCGGGGCTGCGCCCCTGGACCTCCTTGCTCTCCTTCAGTGAGCAAATGCATCAAATTTATTCTTGCTCACTGTTTGGAAATTTTAAATTTCCCTCACTGGCTCCATTTTCTCTCACTCTAACCAATTAGCGGGAGAAAGTGGTAAACAGGAGCATAACGGACGTGAGTGGCTAGCGGTTTATATTATAGTAATGATTTTAAAAAATGGTGGATTATTTTAATTTAGTAATAATTAATAATAGAAAAACTATTAATAACATTCTATTATTTTATTTTAGGGTCCTTTTACTAAATTAAAATAATCCCAGATTAATGCCAAAATGTTTTTTATTTCAACAATCGTGAAAGTCTAAATCAATTAATAAAACTTTTCTTCTATTATTAATTATATCAGGGTGTGGCCGATATATGTATCTCTACATAAGTAAGAAATTTTTTTTTTAATTCAAATATTTTCATTTCTATAATGAATAAAAAAAAAAAAAAAAAACTAAAACAAAATATAATATTATTATGAAAAAAGAAAGTAAAGATTTTGTTTGGAATAATATTGGATATTTTACGACAGGGGATTTTCAAGTTTTTATTATTATTAGTATTGTCCCTTCCTCCCACACTCATGAAAGAGAGAAAGAAAAGAAATCCTTTGGTCAGGGTTCAATCGGTTAAGTCTAAAGAGAAAATGTTAGTAGTGGCTGAAGGAGGTTGAAAAGGGGGAGCTGTCAGAGACCGCAACTAAATTGTCACCCTCTCTTATGTCAGCTCCATTCACCCTATTAAATAGCCATCTTTTTTTTTTTTCTTCTAACATTATATTTTATTTTTACTCTTCTAAAGAGAAAAAATTATATCGGTGATAAAATAATTTTTCAAATGATTATCACATGAAGTTTTGTAATAATAATATTACAACAAAAAAAAAGTTTAGAATTTTATTGGGTCAGAAAATGTCTTGTTAAATTTATATAGATTAATAATAAGTGAGTGTTAATTGTTGAATTAATTTCCAGACCGAACAAGGTGGCCGTGTATTGTGTTTTTCTTGTTTACTAATAAAACCTTTTTTTTGTTCTAACTCCTCTCTCTAATCAGTTATTTTTCATTAAAATTTAACAGGTTATGGGCCCAGGCTCACTTTATTAAAGTAATTTTATCTATGATAATTAGAAGAGATGGATCTAATAAAGAATATCAAGCCTTTGAGTGGGGAGTCAGATTGGCCAATGTGGAAACATAAAATAAGGGATTTATTAGATTATCATGAAGGAGCATTGGATGTTATCGATGGAAAACTGAAGAAGCCTGAACCTCTAGGAGAAGCTGCAACTGAGACTCAAGTAAAAGAACATAAGAGGCGTTCAGATTTATATCGTAAGGCAAATAGTTATGCCAAATCCATGATAACTAGTGCTCTAACTGATACAGTATATCAAAAGATAATGGGGAAAGAAACCGCATCTGATGCTTGGGAAGCGTTAAAACAACAGTTTGAAGCCTCAGCCAAGGATCAACTATTTAAGATATGTATAGATTTTTTCTCCTTTAATTGGAATTCGTCAGAAGATGTTTCCACTCATATAGCAAAACTAAGAAGTCTCTGGAACGAACTGAACAATGGTCTAAAAATAAAAGGTCTGAATGCTTTGCCTGATTTAATACTAGTATGTAAGACACTTCATCTCTTGCCAAGCAAGTTTAAAACGTTTCAGTCAAGTTGGATGCTGCTAACGAAAGATGAAGATAAATCATTTGATGAATTAGCGGTACAGCTTTGTATGTTTGAAAGGAATTTCACGAAGAATAATTCAGAAAAAGATAAAAATATTCAAGAAGCATTAGTAGCAAAGACAGATAAGGAGAAACAAGAAAATAAACCAAGTAAGCCATATTATAATAATTTTAGGAAAGAAGATGTCTGTCACTATTGCAAGAAAAAGGGACACTGGCTGAGAGAGTGTAGAATATGGATCGCTAAAGGTCGTCCAGCCAAAAAGAATCAAAAAGAAGTAAATTCAACAGAGAGTATGGCCTTGATCACACTTCATAATCAAGAAATATGTACTGTTGAACAAGACAAGGAAACATGGTGGATCGACAATGGAGCGACGAGACATGTTACTAATTGTTTGGATTATTTCATTAATTTTGAAAAATTCGAAAGCCCATGTAACATCAAATCAGCTGGAAAAGAAAGTTTATCTGCTCTTGGAAAGGGTTCAATTAAAATATTATCACAAATAGGAAATATAAATGAAGAAATAATTTTAAAAGATGTCTGGTATGTACCCTCAATTACAAAAAATTTATTCTCTGTTTTAGCTGCACATGACAGAAATTTGAATAGTAAATTTATTTCAACTCCGACTGAATGTTGGCTAAAAGTTGAAGATAAAATTGTTCTTTATGGAAAACGAGAAGTAAATGGATCTTTATTTAAAGCAACGATAAAACCCATGAAGATTAATAATGAAATAAATATTGTTGAAGGAAGATCACTTTTACAATTGTATCATGAAAGATGGGGACATCAAGACAAACGATATGTTAAGAAGAAATTAGAAAAAGAGCTTGGAATTAAAATAAAATTGAATGAAGAATTATGTGAATCATGCATTTATGGAAAAGCTCATAGGTTACCATTTGGGACCAGGGAAAGAAAAAATAAACCAGGAGAATTGTTGTCGGCTGATGTTTGTGGACCGTTTAATGAATCATTTCAGAAGAAGAGATATTTTGTAATTTTCAAGGATAGTTACACGAAATATCGATACTGTTATTTTATAAAAGAAAAATCTGAAGTTAAAGAAGTTTTAAAACAAGTACTGGCACATGCGAAAACACTCGGTCACACAATAAAGGAATTTTTAAGCGACAACGGAAAAGAATTTGATAATGAAGAAGTTAGGGAAATTTTACGATCCAAAGGAATTACTCAAAAAACTTACGGCACCATACACTCCAGAACAGAATGGGGAGAGTGAACGAGAGAATAGAACTATAGTAGAAATGGCAAGAACTTTTAAATACTCAAATAAAGAGGTAACATTTCCTGAGGAAATATGGGCTGAATTGATAAATACTGCCGTCTATATTTTAAATAGAACGGGAAAATCGTCAGAAGAGGGATTAACTCCATATGAGCTATGGTTAGGAAGGAAACCTCGAATTAATCATTTGAAAATTATTGGCTCAACATGTTATATCCACATCCCAAAAGAAAAAAGGAGGAAAATGGATAAGAAAGCTCTGAAAGGATTTCTCGTAGGCTACGACGGAGACGAAAGATATAGAATATGGATTAGTGAAGAACATAAGATAATGCTATCAAGAGATATACAATTTCAAGAAAGACCTGGAGATTGTGAAAAGGAAAAAGAAACATTACAATTGCCATTAAAAGATTTTGAATCAGAGAAAATAGATGACAATTTAGAACAAGAAAAAGAAATTGGATCTAGAAATAGTATTAGTCAAGATGAATTTTTAGAAGATAGAAGAGAAAGTGAAGAAGCAGAAAGAGAAAGCGTAGAAGAAGGAGAAGGCGAAGAGGAAGAAGAAGAAGGAGAAGGAGATAGCACTTCAAATGCAAGAAATTTAAGAAATAGAGAGAATTTAAACAAGCCAAAATACCTGAAAGACTATATTTTATCAGCAGAAGAATTTATGAATGAAATAAGAACTCCAGAAACTTATGAAGAAGCACTCGAAAGTAAAGAAAGAGAAAATTGGAGAAAAGCCATGGAAAGTGAAATCAATTCATTAAAAAGAGAACGAAACATGGGAATTGGTAAAGAAACCTGATGAAGCAAAAATCTTACCATCCAAATGGGTTTTTAAAATAAAAACGAATTCAGATGGAAGCATAGAAAAATTTAAGGCAAGACTGGTGATTAAGGGTTTTAATCAAAAAAGAGGTATTGATTTTAGTCAAACCTTCAGTCCAGTAGCCAGATTGAGTACAATTCGTTCAGTTTTAAGTATAGCTGCTAATGAGAAGATGTATCTAAAACAATTTGATATTACTACAGCATTTTTATATGGACAATTGGAAGAAAATATTTATATGAATCAACCCGAAGGATATGAAGATGGAACGAATAGAGTCTGCAAACTAAAGAGAAGTTTATATGGATTAAAGCAGGCACCAAGGTGTTGGAATAAGTGTTTTAACAATTTTATGGTAAAATTAGGATTCAAAGTTAGTGAAGCAGATTCATGTCTATATATAAGAGAAAGAAATAATAGAAAAATTTTAGTCACGTTATACGTGGACGATGGACTTGTTGCCGCTACAAATGAAGAAGATTTAGAAGAATTCTTAGAAGAAATTAAAAAAGATTTTAAAATAACAATAAAAGAAGCTAAGTATTTTCTAGGATTGGAAATTGAGAAAAATGAAAATGGAGATATTAAAATAAGTCAAAAGGCATACACAAAGAAAATTCTTGAAAGATTTAATTTTTCAGAAGCAAAATCGGTATCAACGCCAATATTAAAAGACTCGGAAACTTTAAAATCAGGGAAAGATGAGTCAAATAAGATTAATTTTCCATATCGAGAAGCAATAGGTGCTTGCATGTATCTCATGGTGGGAACAAGGCCAGACCTGGCATATAGTATTGGAATTTTATCAAGAAACCTTGAGAATCCTACAAATGAAGATTTAATAAAACTTAAAAGAGTTTTTAGATATTTGAGAGGAACCAATGATCTTGGAATCGTTTATCACTCAACAAAAAAGGGAGGATTAGAATGTTATAGTGATGCTGATTTTGGTGGGTGTAGTAAAACTGGAAGATCGACGTCTGGGATGGTAATCTTAAACGCAGGAGGAGCTATAACCTGGCAAAGCCAAAGACAGTCTATGGTAGCAGTTTCGACTACAGAAGCGGAGATTGTAGCTGCAAATGAAGCAACAAAAGAAATAATTTGGCTAAGCAAGTTATTTGAAGAAATTTTGAAAATAAAGAAGACTCCAATTCTTCAAGTAGATAATTCGGCCGCAGTAAAACTAGCTGAAAATCCAGAATTCCATCGTAGAACCAAACATATTGGAATTAAACATTTTTTCATTCGGGAGAAAATCAATGAAGGAAAATTAAGAATTCAGCAAGTATCATCAGAAGATCAAGTAGCAGACATAATGACCAAACCATTAATGAAAAATCGTCTTGAAATGTTAATTTTTCGAATGGGCATGTCATTAATTTTGTAAGAATTAATTCAAAAATTAACAAGGGAAAGTGTTAAATTTATATAGATTAATAATAAGTGAGTGTTAATTGTTGAATTAATTTCCAGACCGAACAAGGTGGCCGTGTATTGTGTTTTTCTTGTTTACTAATAAAACCCTTTTTTTGTTCTAACTCCTCTCTCTAATCAGTTATTTTTCATTA
>JAKCPI010013186.1:0-22722 GCA_023213315.1 Euborellia annulipes | reverse complement strand
ACTGATATTATATTTATTGATATAATAAAACAACAATTAGTATGTAATTCGCTTCTGTCGAAATGCGCATAAAGTGTTAATATCAAATTAATATATTATTGAAACAGAAAACCTTGTGCACTTGAATTTAATTCTCCTATTAAAGCATAATATTTCAACTAGAGCCAACGGTTACCAGTTTAAAATTAAAAAAAAAACAATATAGTAGCATATCGAATAGAAAAAAAAAAAAAAACAATCAAGATTCCCAGGGACTTTGCAACTAGAAGATTAATTAAATTAAAAAAAATATTTTAATTTCTATTTGCCGACGTTTCGGTCGCAAATCACGACCTTCATCATCGGAGACCTCCGAGTAGCAAATATATGATATTTTTGTATATATCAAAGTAAAAAGAATTAATTGCAATGAATATTAAAATACCTAAGATCGTGTATAATTGACAATATTCGCCCTGATGAAGGTCCTGATTGGAGACCGAAACGTCAGTAAATAGAAATTAAAAAATTATTATTTTTTTTTTTTTTTAAATTTCCTGGCTGCAAAGTTTCTGCGAATCTTGATTAAATCTTCAAAGCCATAAAACATCAAGTTTAAAAATAAAAAAAAAATCTTTGTAATTATTATGACAAAATTTTTGAAAAAAAAAAAAAATCAGGATTCGAATAAATTTTCTGAATGGAAATGTTCTTCGATAGAAGGGACGATGGTAGCATTTTTTTTCCGCTTGAAACGGGAGAGATAAGATTCGTAAAAATATCCCATTGCCATGCTAACCTCTTTCTTTGAATAAACTATCCGGATAAACCTCAGACAAGAAAGAAAGAAAGAAAGAAAGAGCAAGTGTGTGTCTATTATTCCCCCCCCCCCCCCCCCCCACCCCCCCCCCCCACCACCGACAGATGGTGGCTCTTAAAAAATAAATAACTTGTGATCTTTTTCTTATTCGTTTTCAAAGAGAATACCAAATGCAAAAAAAAAAAAAAAAGAAAAGGTTGAATTTGAATTGCTACGTCTGATTATTATCCTATTCTATTATTTAAATCATATATCGATTGGGAGACGTCGAATCAAACTAGCCTCGGAGGTGCGACTAAAATTATTTCTATTAGATTGCCTAGACGCGGTCTAAATGAAATAAAAATAAATAAATAAATAAATTGACTATTTTAGAATAATTTCAAATCTTATCTGCATAAAATTTGGACATTCTTAATTGCCACTGTCTAACCCAGTCAGTCAAACGACGACGTTTCGGGAGCCATCTTCAGGACCAACGGCCACACCCTGACAGCCTTTAGGTATATATTCCAGGCCCGGATCTAGGGGGGGCAGAGGGTGCACGTGCCCCGGGCGGCAGATATTAGAGGGGCGGCAATTAAAGAAAGATAAAAATTTTTGGTTACTCAGGTGGCAAAAATGTAGCGTCCAAAAAAATAATTCAAGTTCCGCACTAGAGAAAATGTTCCGCGGGCGGCAAAATTTTTTGCGTCTCTAAAAAAAGGTATTATATTTTTTCGGACGGGAAAAAAAATTCTTGTTCCGCGGGCGGCACACGAAAAAATTTTAGTTCCGCGGGCGGCAAAATTTTTAGCGTCTCTAAAAAAAAGGTAAAATATTTTTTTCGGACGGGAACATTTGGTTCCGCGAAAAAAAAAAAAAAATTTAGCAGAAAAATTTTTGAGATCAAGGAAAATTTTAAGGAGGGGGCGGCAAATTAAATTTTGCCCCCCCCCCCTATAAAATCTCCTAGTTCCGGCCCTGATATATTCACATATACAACTGTTAAAATATTATATTATGCACAATATACAATCTCTATATATTGGTAGTATCTATTGTGTGTACATTATAAAATCATTCAACTTTTGTTCAATAAATATTTCGTAAGCATTTTTAAACTGCATTGTTATTATAATAATAAAATTGTAACTATAGGCCTATATGTACTAAATTAATAAATTATCGATGGCCGTAGGTCCTGAAGATGGGAGCGACGCGCTCCCGAAACGTCGACAAAATAATATCAAAGTTGTTTTTATTTCTGCTGACTTCAATTAAATTTTTATATACTAGCCGCGTCGCCCCACCTTCGGCGGGCTTCGCCCCCTGGACCCCTCTCCAGCTGGCTCGGGCCCGCCTGCGGCGGACCCTCGCCCTTTCTTCTTAATTATGAAAAAAAATTATCATTACTATTCCAAACCAGTGCCTGTTTGAAGATTTGTTTACATTCATGGAATACACAAATGAAAAGAATACATAAATATTTCTCTATACATTTCCTATGGGAGAAATCGTAACTTTAAAAATTAATAACTCAAAAAGTTATGGGAATTTCGGGATGAAAATAATTTTCCTGTAATCCCGAGAAGGTCCTCTTTATACATATAAAATTTCATTTCAAAATTCCAACGGGAAGTTGCCTAAATAGAGCGTGACAGACAGACAGACGGACATTAGTGAATTATATATATAGATTTTTACGTTTTTTTTTTTTTTTTTTTCGCCCCCCCCCCTGGACCTCTCGCCTTTTCTTAATTATGAGAAGACGTGCCGCCCGCCTTGGGCGGGCTTTGCGTCTGGATAGGAGGACTGCGCCCCTGGACCCGCCTCAGCTGGCTCGGGCCTTCCTGCGGCCCCATAAAGTTCTCTATAAGACTCTATTATTAATTTATGAATTAACCAAAACAATTTACGTGAAGCTTCTCTGTCATTTATCTACTACTATCCCACTTATTTTCTATTCTTCTGTAGCGCGCTCCTGATTGGTCACTTTTATTAATTAATTTCTAATTAACTACTTAATCAAAAAATTCAAACATGGATTTTTCTCTTTCGATCCCAATAATGGGGTGCGCGACACCTGGGACACCCTGTATAATATACTATAGATGAGGTCGGTCGAGCTAAAATTTTCCCAGGCCGCTGTGACTTCCCAATCCGGCCCTATTTAATATTAAAAACGCCTAATAAAAAAAAACAAAGAAAAAAAAAAAATATTCCTTTCAATATGAAATTTAAACAAAACAAAATAATTTAATTTAGAAGTTTAATTTAGAATTGTGGTTTGGTATACGTGGTTAGCACCCTAACCTCTACACCAAGCCCCGAGGGCAGGAGACACTTTGATATCATCTCACAGATTGCGGGAAGCGCACCAAGCGGAGAGAATTCGAACTAAATAACAAGCTTGTTGTTTGTATGCTTTGATTCTCTTATGCAATTGACAATCAAGTAGGCCTTTAATGGCGATTCTCAGAAAATCTATTAATAGCCGGGGGGCCTGGCAACGGAAAAGAACAACCGTCACCACAAGCATTGCAGTTAAGCAATGCCAAGCGCGGGATTGGTGACCCCGAGCAATCAGCGTGTGGAACGTATTAATAAATATTCAATGGCCTCTATAGCCGAAAAGGGTTTTTTTTAAATAAAAAAAAAAAT
Organism: Euborellia annulipes; assembly: GCA_023213315.1. Taxonomy (NCBI): domain Eukaryota; kingdom Metazoa; phylum Arthropoda; class Insecta; order Dermaptera; family Anisolabididae; genus Euborellia; species Euborellia annulipes. Next base: position 19,280 of record JAKCPI010013186.1, on the reverse strand, counting down.
CTATTAATAACCGATTATTAAAATGATTTAAGACACGCATATAATAAATAATAGGAGATTCATTAAATATAAACTTAGATGGCACAAATTTCATGATGCACAATTCAACGAGAGAGAGAGTAAATGTTGCAAAGAGCCTACCAGTAGAAATAATCCTTTGGTGAGCCCGCAGTGAGACCGAGACGAACAAAGACGACGAGAAACAATTTTCCTTAATCCAAGAGCACTATTTAAAACACTGATAAGCACTGATAGTCACAAAATAAAATAAACACGCAAAAGGGTTATGCATAATGGCGGGGCAGAAGCCTACTGGCGCTGCAACGACGCCTTACGCCTTGCCTGCCTCCTCAAAGAGGCGCGAAGTCAGAGAGGAGTGGAGGGGAGGGGGTGGCGCGTGCAGTGGAGGGGGGGGGGTTCTTAAAAATATGGTGGTCGCACAGCACACAACTTTCTGTTATTGTCTTCTGAGCAGAGTTGGGTTTTATACACGATTTTGCAGTTTTATACAAAAATCGCGGATAAAACTTGTATAAAATGTATAAAACATGGATGCGCATGCGCAAACCCGACGAGGAAGGAAATTCAAATTTCATTTTTCAATTATTAACATTTTGATTATATTATTCACTAAATAAAAAGCAAACAACATCGTCAATGCTTTAGAACATTATAAAATATGAAAAGCTTTTAAGCTGTTTTTTTCAGGGGGGAGAGAATTGGTTTTTTACAGTTTTATACTTTTTATACATCGGCCTAGTTTTATCCACGATAGTTTTATACATGTATAAAACCGTGTATTATACTCGGCGGGATAAAACCTGCCAACTCTGCTTCTGTGCTTGTCATTTATTTTATTGACTCGATATAAGTTCCCGGAGGTACGGTACATTAGAATTCAATATGCAAAATTTATAAAAATTATCATGGCTCCTGTCTTTCCTCCAAACAATTTTGAGAGCAAAATGAGAATATACAATTTTAAAAAATAATTCGCAACGTTTTCATGTGATCCATGAGGGGGGGGGGGGACATGGGCGTAACTAGAGAATTTCGCTGGGGTGGGCCATGGGACCAGCCATCCTCCGGGGGGCCTGGAAAGCCCTATATTTTCTCAATTTTTCTTGGGTCAGGGAGCTTTCTGGGGGGGGGGCACGAGCCTTCTGAGAGGGGCCAGGCACCCCCTAGTTACGCCCATGGGGACGGACGTAATCAGGGAGAGTATCTGCTTGCAAAATAAAAATAAATAATAATTCGGGAATGACTTCCCAAAAACTTTCTAGTATATTCTTCATGAATTACGTCTTAGTGTGTGTGTGTGTGAGCCACGATTGCTTAAAAACGCCGGCAGCCAGATCAATGAAATTTTGGTATTATACTCTTTACAAGATTTCTCTCAACTTTTGGAGTAAGTTATGTTCTGTGCTCGTCACACCAGATTTTTTGTGTCGACATATATTTAGTTTCCGCCAAGAATTCAAGATGTCAAATTTATAAACATGGGAAAATATTTATATTTTGTTGCCATGGCAACCATTTCTTCTATCTTTCCTATAGGGACCGTGCGTCTAGACCTTTGCGCCAACTAGTGGCAATCATCTTAATTAGTCGGGGGATTTGTTAAATATTTAACATGTGATTTATTTTTGAATAATTATTAATTAAATATATTGAGATTATTTGAAGTTTGTCGACTTTAAGAAAAATTGCTGTATCCGTCGCTGTAATAATACCTCACTTCAGAAACCTGGAATGGATGAAAGTGAAATTTTATAAATTTCCAGATAGCCACATGAAAATAGCAAAACGTAAACAGTGGATAAAAACAGTAAAAAATTATGACTAAGTCCAAAATTAATTAAAAATATATTATATAATTAAAATGAATTTTTAGATTAAACTCGACGCATGTAAATAACTCATTTTGTTAACCAGGTTCTTAATATTTATGACATTTATTTCATAATAAAAACTTAACCTTAAAACTTTTTTTCGATTTCAGAGAAAATCCAAATCAAAATTCGAGAATTTGTAGTAATATTCATTTTATAAACAACGAAAAATCGGAACATCCGTCTTATATTCCCTCGATTGTTCCTGGAAGCAAAAATATTTTTAAAAAATATACAATCCTTGTGAGGTATCCGGCTATTAAAAATTCGTGAATTACTAAAAGCTGCTAGTACTAATAAATCCTCTTTTTGGTCACAAAGACCTATTCACCCCAGAAGAAGTAGATGTAACATAACCTTCTGTAAGGATACATATTGAACGGGTTAATCAACGAATTAAGAACTTTAAAATTTTATCTAAAGTTCCAAATTCATTATTTCCTCATATTGATGAGAACTTGAATATAAAACGAATGATTTGGATTTAAATGTGACTTTGACGCTTATGACACTTTCAAAAGAATTTGTTTTTTCAACTACCGCATAGACATGATTTGAGTTGAATATTTTTTTTCTCTTTTTCATCATTGTGGCCGCGTATAATATTACTGACAACTAGTTGAAATCAGTATTTTATTATTTTTTCCATTTTTTTAAATATTTTATGTTGTTTGCAATGAATGTTTACATTCCACAAAGTTTGTCAAAAGAACACTAGACAGCGCTTACTTAGGCTATAGTGCTGCCTCTATGTTTCACGCACGATCCCTATGAAGTACAAGAGTAAAAGTTCCGGGGGGGGGGGGGGTCTGGCAACAGTCACCACAATCGTTGTGGTTAAGTGATGCCAAGCTCGGGATTGGTGACCCTGAACAATCAGCGTGTGGAACGCCCTCCGGTAGCCATCGCTACTATGTATTTTCAACACTCTACAGACATACATTACCCTAACACAACGAAAAAATAAATAGAACTATTTGCATAGGATAGGTAATTAAATACACTGTACGTCTCTGGTGGCGATTACCGTACATGAGAGCTGTGCTGTTAGTTACACCAGATGTAGGTGATACAGCTAGTTGGTTTTTATTTTAAATAAAAAAAAAAAGTAAAAAATATCCCTTTTTAAAAAGAATGCAAATAATACAAACAAGCACGTTCCAAAGAGTATTAACTAAAGCCCTCGACTACTCGTAGAGGTAGGTAGGTGTATTAAATGTCGCCATGGAGGTGATAACAATTTTTTTATTTTATTTATTCAATAGATTAAATATTTGTTAAGTTGTGGATTTTTATTTATTTCGAAATATTAATAAAATAACACCTTCGATGGTGAAATATTGTATTATTTTATTTTTTTTTTTAATACAAGCTCTACCGATCCGATAAATAATGAATTTTAATCTAACAAATAAAATGGATTTAGAATATCCTGTAAAATATATTAAACCGAGAATTGTGTGTGGGAAGATTGAAATTCAGGGCAACGGGAGGTGGGGGGGGGGGGATTCTCCTTTTCGTTTATTAGTGAAATATATATTTTACTATCCACAGGATTCTGGCACGAACCCGCCCACGGCGGACCCTCTCTTGAAATAAATTTTTGTCGCATGGGACGGGATCCCTAGCACAAAAGAACTCTACCATCTGTGCTATGGACCTTCAAGGGATTACAGGGTATTTATTTTCGTCCAGAAATCTCTAAAGCTTTTTGACTTACAAGCAAGGAAGCAGGAGCAGCCAAAAATTAAATCCTCCGATTTTATTACAATTAACGTTTCGAGAAAACTTGATTTTCTTTGTTAAAAGGGGCAGATACAATTTGTGTGTTATCTTATATTGTTAAAAAAATGTTATCTATTCAATATTAATGTGTTATATTATGTATTTCTTATGTAGGAAAGACTGATGATGAGAAAAAATTTTCTCGAAACGTCTCATTAATTGTAATAAAATCGGAGGCTTTAATTTTTGGCTGCTTCTGCTTCCTTGCTTGTATGTAAATCAACAGCCACGTACTTCATTGGCTTTTTGAGTTATTAATTTTTAAAGTAATCCCCCCCCTCCCCCCTTAGGTAATGAATAATAATAAAAAATAAAATAATCAAATCTCTTAAATGAAAAATTATAAAAATTGTTATATAATTAATTTTGACCTTTAATTAACTGTGGGGCTCGCTGGTGTAGCGGGCTAGGGCGTCGGCTTCTACAAAGGAGATCCATGTTCAAATCCTGAGAGTGCGCGATTTTTTTCATTAAATAAAAATATTTGTTTAATGTTAACAAATCCTCAAGCAGGCACTGGATTGGAATATTGGATGGACAGCACAATAGCCCCCAGGCAACTCCACGGGGCCCACGGGGCGTGGTGTAGAGGTTAGCGTGCTAACCTCATATACCAAACGTCGCGGGTTCGGACCCCAGGCAGTCCGATGATTTTATTTAAGCCATTTGGATACCAGATGGCTTAAATAAAAATGCCTGGACCCTAATATATATAAATTCATAAATAACGGTTATCGTAAATGTCTTATATGGCCTGACCTGCCGAAAAGACAGTGTGAATGTGTGTGTGAGTGTGAGTGTGAATCAGAAAAAAGTGTGAATGTTTAAAAAAAAAAAAAAAAAAAAACTCCACTGGGAGAGGGAGTTGCTGTGAAGGGACGTAAAGAAGGCTCCCTCTCAGAGTTGCATTCTTCGGAAGGAGTCTCTCCTCAACTTAGGACATCCTATCTAGGATAGAAGAGGTTGGATAAAAGGGGTGGAACCAGAAACAAAGATTAGTTCACTAGCTAAGCTAGAAACGAACACCCGAGGAGGTGTTAGAGATAGGAAATAATGCAATTTCACGGGGTGCCGATAGATACGGACAGAGGTGTGTGTCTTCGTGGACGAAAACAGATCGGGCAAATAAACGGGGATAATGATAATAAACTATCATAGAAATACAATAGGTCTGTTGATTTGCAAATAGGTCTAATAGTTCGTTAATATTCCTCCGGTACGTTTTGAAATTTTAAGGCGTTGGACCGCAAACAGGAAGGAATAAAATTCAAATTAATAGAAATTTCGAGTTTTATTATGGCTTATAGCAGAGACTATTTTGGCCGACTCAGCATTTGAGTGAGTTTCGGTTACATTTAAAGACATCTTCAAGGCCTAACATATATACATAAAAAACACATTGCACAGCGAAATACATTACAAGCAAATATAATAATAGGGCGTAATTAATAACATGACTTTTTAATAATTCAAATTCAGGATACATACTATATATATCTAAAAAATCTGGTGTGACTGAGCGCACCAGATTTTTTGTGTCGACATGTGTTTAGTTTCCGACAGTACGGTACATTCGATTTTCAAGATGTAAAATTTATATGGGAAAATATTTATATTTTGTTACCATGACAACCATTTCTCCTATCTTCTCTATGAAGTACAAGAGTAAAGTGGTCTTCAGAAGATTTCAATGACAAAATGAGAATATACATTTTAAAGAGCATCTAATAAATTTGAATTAAAAAATAACAACAGAAAAAGTGCATCAGTAAAGTACTAGTACTCTTTGGCCAATTTTGTTCAAAAACTTCATGTCACGTCCCATGGGGGTGCCTAACTTAAATATAAAATTTCCACCTCCTAGCTCTTTTCGTCCTTGAGATATTCTGTTCACAGACAGACAGACCATGTCGCGAAAACCACTTTTTTGGATTCAGGGGACCTCAAAACGTGAAGATCCATCAAAATCTCGACATCGAATTTTAGACATGAATCCAATACTTTCTCTCTATATATATTAACATATATAGAGGTAAGAGAAAGTAATTATAAACTGTTTCAAATAAAACTAACGTTTGTCTTGTAGGTTGAGACGAAATATTAATAAGGTCCAAGATAGTAGAGCAGAGGTTTCCAAACTTTATGTTACAACGCCTCCCTTAAAAATATTTAATCGTTTGACGCCTCCCCCCCCCCGCCCCCATTTTATAAAATAATACAAAAACCAAAATTTGTATTGCTAAAAAATATAAATTTACATAAAAATATTTTTTTTATTTATTATTTTATTTTTTTATAAAACTAGCAATCATATGGAAAATTAGTCCTGGTGGCCCAATATTCGCGCCTCCCTAGGGAGGCGCGCCTCACAGTTTGGAAAACGCTGTAGTAGAGGGTCCGTCGTTCGAGCCAGAATCCTCTGGATAGTAAAATATTTTACTATAATAAACGAAAAGGAGAATCTCCCCCTCCACTGGTTGTTCTAAATGACCTCAGAAAATGGCTTTAAGATCACCTTTGAGCAAATAAAATAAAATTTCGTTTCGAAATTACGAGAAATTGTCTAAAGAGAGGGTGATAGACTGATTTTAATCACCGGGGGAGAGAAAATCTGACATCAGGGAATTTTTTTTTTTTTAAATTAATAAAATTAAAAAGAGCTTACTTAGTGTATGTGTGTGTGTGTGTGACTAAACAGATTTTCATTAGTTTAGTTGTTTGTTAGTGCCCCTGATGGTGGTGAATTCCTTATCCCCCCCCCCCCCCTCTCACTCTCCTTAACGCTAACGTGTTAATAATGCTCTGCTAATTAGCGAGAGAACGAGGACCACTCTCTCGCTTAGAGGTCCAGGAAGACAGACACACCCCTTCCCTTCCCTCATCTGCCAATATCAAACGGCACCACGTGAAGAAGAGGGGAGAAAAAAAAAGAAAATATGAACGTAAAATTGATGAATCGATCTCTCTCTTTGGGTAAGCTTATTAAACTAGCAAATGATAAATTCATTTTTCAATCTCTTTTTTCTTTTTGGTACCCCCCTCGTCAAAGTGCCACCCAGGCAATTTCTTTTAGTATAGAGAAGAAAGAAAGAGAAGGGAGGTAAGGGGGAAAAAAAAAGACGTAAATTTGAGTATGCTGACTCTTCTAAAAAAAAAACAGGCAGGGGTTGCTGCTTGTTGCCTACGTCCCCCGCTCTCTTTTTATTCCGTATATTCAAAAACTTCTTATTTCTAAAATATGATACGCGATATATAGACGTTTTTTTTCCCTTCTTTTTTTTTACGTAACCTATAGGCTATTTATTAAAATCTCTCTCTCTCCTTTATTTGAGAAAAAAAACTCTGGTGTGACTGGCGCACAGCACGCAACTTTCGGTAAGAGAAAGATGTGTACTGTGCTTATCACAGTGCCGAGATATATTTAATTGCTCTTAGAACTTTAGTTCCAAACTTGACTTGAGCTGGTTCCACATCAGTAAAGTGTACTTGAAATGATTTCCACGAAAAATTTCACTGATATACTTTTTAAAGGGCATCTAAAAAAAAGTTAATTTATGAATTTAAATCAAAATCGTTGGAGCGAATTTCGAGAAAATCGAAAAAAACTGAAAAAGTTTTTCAGTAAAGTACTAGTACTTTTTGGCCGATTTTGTTTAAAATCTTATTTACACCGAGTTCGGAAGGTGCCTAACTTAAATATAAAATTTCAACCTCCTAGCTCATTTCCTTCATGGTCAAGAGTGTCCACACACACAGACCATGTCGCGAAAATCACTTTTTTGGATTCAGGGGACCTCAAAACGTGTATATCCATCAAAATCTCGACATCGAATTTTTGACATGAATCCAATACTTTCTCTCTCTATATATTAACATATATATATATATATATATATATATATATATATACATATACAGGGGCGCCGGAACCATCAGGGGGGAGGCAAACAAATTTTTTTTAGAAAATCAAAATAATTTAATATGTTCAAATACTATAAAACAAAAACAAATCTACTCTAAAACTTTAAAAATTTTAAATAAAATCAAAATTTTAATAAAATTAAAATTTTAAAAAATTTGGTGGTGATTTTATCAAAATTTTTTGAAAAAAAAAAATGAATTTCTTACTCTTTTAATTTTTTTTAATTTAGAAGATTTTATTTTTCAAAAATAAAAATATATCATTTTTAAATATAAATGAAATAAAAGAAGACATATTGCCCCCCTCTGCCCCCCCCCCCATAGGGATGCCAGGGGGGGGGGCAATGTACCCTTGCCCCCCCGCCCAGTCCGGCGCCTATGTACATATATACATAGGTAAGAGAAAGTAAAAATAAAATAATTTTAACGACGGTAGAAACAGCCCGAGTAGTGTATTGTAAAAGAGAGAAGGAGGTTTACTCGATTCTGTTGCAGATGGAGGTGCAAAAAAGAAATAATTCGATATCGATGATTTTTAATGACAATACGAGTGTGATTGCAATTTAACAGTTTCGGTCCGAAAAGACCATCATCAGGCCTGTGAAAGATTACAGAAAAAGTGAGTCAGCACACAGCAATACAAAAAATTAATCACATCACCAATTTACATTTTCAAGAACATTCCATTAAATTCTAGTTTATTTAAATACAGCTAAAAGATTTAAACAAGAAAACCTCTCTGAAATTGAATTCGCTAGCAAACAATCTGCTACGTCACTGGTTATTTTATAAATTGGCTTTTATATGTACATATATATGCTGAAACTTGAGGATTTATGTAATTAGACTATTTTTGCACAGAAAATTAAACATAATTTAATTTGTTTCTCGTTTTTAAAAGGCTTACAAATACATTTAACAAATAAAAATATCTTTTAGCTGTATTTAAATAAACTAGAATTTAATGGAATGTTCTTGAAAATTAGTGTAAATTAGTGATGTAATTAATTTTTTGTATTGCTGTGTGCTGACTCACTTTTTCTGTAATCTTTCGCAGGCCTGATGATGGTTTTTTCGGACCGAAACTGTTAAATTGCAATCACACTCGTCTTGTCATTAAAAATCCTCGATATCGAATTATTTCTTCTCTGCAACAGAATCGAGTAAACCTCCTGCTCCTTTTACAATACACTACGAAATAATTACATTTTTATATATAAATTGTTTTATTCAATACATTCGGACATCTGTGCAACGAAAAGAAGCTGCAGCAATTTCAATTTAGAAATAACTTCGTCTACCTAATATAGCCAGCATTTGATGGACTCCTCTATATATAACCAGGGTATGACGAAAATATGATAGCACATCTATTTTGTAAATTTGATGTAAACGGGCGACGGCAACTAACGAGGTAAATATGATGTGGTTTTGCCGGAATATATGCTTTCACGCCATGAGCAAATCTTGTGCATCTATTTGGTCTACCTATCAAGTCAGATCGGGATTTAATATGACTGATCACAAGGTGAACACAGTTGCTGCGTACAATTTACAGTGAGGGACAATATACTGTAAGTCCCACCCATGCGTTTTCTACTTGAGATTATTTCATTGTTTTTATAAAAGAAAATGAAAATCTTTATAAATTTTCTACGTTTGAACCATGAAAGTTTCTATAAAGAAATATATAATATTTGTTTAAAAACAATCAAATAATCACATGTAGAAAAGGCATGGGTGGGACTTGATATTGTCCCTCACTCTACCTACAGAAGGAAGTCATAAGCTTAGATGGATGGATATAGTTTGAATTGTTAGATGTGTATATATATATATATATATATGCAAAGATAAGTTTTCTCGGGTTAAGTCGCGTGGGGTGCTGAGATTTACTCGACGTTTCGGCTCTCTTTTTGGAGCCATTTTCTAGAGAGAAGGAAGTTAGGAGGTAATGGTGGAGGGGGTTGTTTATGGGGTCGCAGGATTCCTGGTCCCCAGGTCAATTTGGTGGATGACTCAGAGGCGTGGATTGGTCTCTGAGAACTGGAGGAAGGTTGGGTGTGTGTAATTGTGTTCGGTTTAGGTTGACTATGGGGCCTCAATCTGCCTACTCCCCAAGTCGGGGTGTTAGCTCTTGGTTCCCGGGGTCTCAACCTGCCTACTCCCCAGGCCGTGAGCAACTCACGGCAACAAACCTTCCTCCAGCTCTCAGAGACCAATCCACGCCTCTGAGTCATCAACCAAATTGACCTGAGGACCAGGAAGACTGCGACCCCGTAAACAACCCCCTTCTTCCACCATTACCTCTAACTTCCTTCTCTTGAAAATGGCTCCAAAAGGAGAGCCGAAACGTCGAGTAAATCTCAGCACCCCACGCGACTTCACCCGAGAAAACTTATCTTTGCATACATCCGGTCGCGGAAACTTTCCAGAACATATATATATATATATACTGATGATACATAAAAATAATACGTATGAATTAATTGATTTTTATTTTTATAAAACACACGGGAGTAGACTTTAATTATTTGAAGGTAAAGAATTTTGCTGTTCGTGTGATATTTAATTCTTTTTTTATTTTATATTTTATTATAATAATATTGAAAGAAAATATTTTGAATGTCTGTTTGTTTGAAGACTTTTTGTAACATTTTTCTATGTTCTAACTATGAATTCAATTTGCTAAAATGAAAAAAATTTGTTAATAATTTAGAAATGGTTCTTTGGCAGGCCTGATGATGGCAATGAGGCGAAACTTTCTTATCCGGTATGCAGTCGCCAATAAAAATGAAATATTATTGGAATTTATTTTATTATAATTTTCACATTAAACATCACACGAACAGTAAAATTATTTATCTTAAAATAATTCATAAAAAGACTTTTCACCTTCTAATTAAATTAACAGTAGACTTGTTTTTTGCTGCACCTGTACTTGTTCTTGTTCTTCTTGATTTCTAACATCAAGAGGAACGAACTTGTTTAGAGATGCGGAATATTCCGTATATTCTTTGTGTTTAATTTGGAAGGATTAGCCATTCATGTAGAGGAGACAGACACCGTTTCTAGGAGGCACCGCGTAGAGGTTCCTTCCATGCCTCCAAATAAAGAGCGTCTTCTTCTTCTTAGAGCTCTTCAAATCTCTTCTCTCTTATAATTAAATCTTGGGAGATTCTTCTATCATTTTTATTGGATATTTATAGAGATTTGTTTTTTCTTGAATTCAAATAGAATTATTAAAGTTATCCAAATAAATAGAGTGGAGTTTTGTTAAATTTATATAGATTAATAATAAGTGAGTGTTAATTGTTGAATTAATTTCCAGACCGAACAAGGTGGCCGTGGATTGTGTTTTTCTTGTTTACTAATAAAACCTTTTTTTTTGTTCTAACTCCTCGCTCAAATCAGTTATTTTTCATTAAATTTAACAGGTTATGTGCCCAGGCTCACTTTATTAAAGTAATTTTATCTATGATAATTAGAAGAGATGGATCTAATAAAGAATATCAAGCCTTTGAGTGGGGAGTCAGATTGGCCAATGTGGAAACATAAAATAAGGGATTTATTAGATTATCATGAAGGAGCATTGGATGTTATCGATGGAAAACTGAAGAAGCCTGAACCTCTAGGAGAAGCTGCAACTGAGACTCAAGTAAAAGAACATAAGAGGCGTTCAGATTTATATCGTAAGGCAAATAGTTATGCCAAATCCATGATAACTAGTGCTCTAACTGATACAGTATATCAAAAGATAATGGGGAAAGAAACCGCATCTGATGCTTGGGAAGCGTTAAAACAACAGTTTGAAGCCTCAGCCAAGGATCAACTATTTAAGATATGTATAGATTTTTTCTCCTTTAATTGGAATTCGTCAGAAGATGTTTCCACTCATATAGCAAAGCTAAGAAGTCTCTGGAACGAACTGAACAATGGTCTGAAAATAAAAGGTCTGAATGCTTTACCTGATTTAATACTAGTATGTAAGACACTTCATCTCTTGCCAAGCAAGTTTAAAACGTTTCAGTCAAGTTGGATGCTGCTAACGAAAGATGAAGATAAATCATTTGATGAATTAGCGATACAGCTTTGTATGTTTGAAAGGAATTTCACGAAGAATAATTCAGAAAAAGATAAAAATATTCAAGAAGCATTAGTAGCAAAGACAGATAAGGAGAAACAAGAAAATAAACCAAGTAAGCCATATTATAATAATTTTAGGAAAGAAGATGTCTGTCACTATTGCAAGAAAAAGGGACACTGGCTGAGAGAGTGTAGAATATGGATCGCTAAAGGTCGTCCAGCCAAAAAGAATCAAAAAGAAGTAAATTCAACAGAGAGTATGGCCTTGATCACACTTCATAATCAAGAAATATGTACTGTTGAACAAGACAAGGAAACATGGTGGATCGACAATGGAGCGACGAGACATGTTACTAATTGTTTGGATTATTTCATTAATTTTGAAAAATTCGAAAGCCCATGTAACATCAAATCAGCTGGAAAAGAAAGTTTATCTGCTCTTGGAAAGGGTTCAATTAAAATATTATCACAAATAGGAAATATAAATGAAGAAATAATTTTAAAAGATGTCTGGTATGTACCCTCAATTACTAAAAATTTATTCTCTGTTTTAGCTGCACATGACAGAAATTTGAATAGTAAATTTATTTCAACTCCGACTGAATGTTGGCTAAAAGTTGAAGATAAAATTGTTCTTTATGGAAAACGAGAAGTAAATGGATCTTTATTTAAAGCAACGATAAAACCCATGAAGATTAATAATGAAATAAATATTGTTGAAGGAAGATCACTTTTACAATTGTATCATGAAAGATGGGGACATCAAGACAAACGATATGTTAAGAAGAAATTAGAAAAAGAGCTTGGAATTAAAATAAAATTGAATGAAGAATTATGTGAATCATGCATTTATGGAAAAGCTCATAGGTTACCATTTGGGACCAGGGAAAGAAAAAATAAACCAGGAGAATTGTTGTCGGCTGATGTTTGTGGACCGTTTAATGAATCATTTCAGAAGAAGAGATATTTTGTAATTTTCAAGGATAGTTACACGAAATATCGATACTGTTATTTTATAAAAGAAAAATCTGAAGTTAAAGAAGTTTTAAAACAAGTACTGGCACATGCGAAAACACTCGGTCACACAATAAAGGAATTTTTAAGCGACAACGGAAAAGAATTTGATAATGAAGAAGTTAGGGAAATTTTACGATCCAAAGGAATTACTCAAAAACTTACGGCACCATACACTCCAGAACAGAATGGGGAGAGTGAACGAGAGAATAGAACTATAGTAGAAATGGCAAGAACTTTTAAATACTCAAATAAAGAGGTAACATTTCCTGAGGAAATATGGGCTGAATTGATAAATACTGCCGTCTATATTTTAAATAGAACGGGAAAATCGTCAGAAGAGGGATTAACTCCATATGAGCTATGGTTAGGAAGGAAACCTCGAATTAATCATTTGAAAATTATTGGCTCAACATGTTATTTCCACATCCCAAAAGAAAAAAAGGAGGAAAATGGATAAGAAAGCTCTGAAAGGATTTCTCGTAGGCTACGACGGAGACGAAAGATATAGAATATGGATTAGTGAAGAACATAAGATAATGCTATCAAGAGATATACAATTTCAAGAAAGACTTGGAGATTGTGAAAAGGAAAAAGAAACATTACAATTACCATTAAAAGATTTTGAATCAGAGAAAATAGATGACAATTTAGAACAAGAAAAAGAAATTGGATCTAGAAATAGTATTAGTCATGATGAATTTTTAGAAGATAGAAGAGAAAGTGAAGAAGCAGAAAGAGAAAGCGTAGAAGAAGGAGAAGGAGATAGCACTTCAAATGCAAGAAATTTAAGAAATAGAGAGAATTTAAACAAGCCAAAATACCTGAAAGACTATATTTTATCAGCAGAAGAATTTATGAATGAAATAAGAACTCCAGAAACTTATGAAGAAGCACTCGAAAGTAAAGAAAGAGAAAATTGGAGAAAAGCCATGGAGAGTGAAATCAATTCATTAAAAGAGAACGAAACATGGGAATTGGTAAAGAAACCTGATGAAGCAAAAATCTTACCATCCAAATGGGTTTTTAAAATAAAAACGAATTCAGATGGAAGCATAGAAAAATTTAAGGCGAGACTGGTGATTAAGGGTTTTAATCAAAAAAGAGGTATTGATTTTAGTCAAACCTTCAGTCCAGTAGCCAGATTGAGTACAATTCGTTCAGTTTTAAGTATAGCTGCTAATGAGAAGATGTATCTAAAACAATTTGATATTACTACAGCATTTTTATATGGACAATTGGAAGAAAATATTTATATGAATCAACCCGAAGGATATGAAGATGGAACGAATAGAGTCTGCAAACTAAAGAGAAGTTTATATGGATTAAAGCAGGCACCAAGGTGTTGGAATAAGTGTTTTAACAATTTTATGGTAAAATTAGGATTCAAAGTTAGTGAAGCAGATTCATGTCTATATATAAGAGAAAGAAATAATAGAAAAATTTTAGTCACGTTATACGTGGACGATGGACTTGTTGCAGCAACAAATGAAGAAGATTTAGAAGAATTCTTAGAAGAAATTAAAAAAGATTTTAAAATAACAATAAAAGAAGCTAAGTATTTTCTAGGATTGGAAATTGAGAAAAATGAAAATGGAGATATTAAAATAAGTCAAAAGGCATACACAAAGAAAATTCTTGAAAGATTTAATTTTTCAGAAGCAAAATCGGTATCAACGCCAATATTAAAAGACTCGGAAACTTTAAAATCAGGGAAAGATGAGTCAAATAAGATTAATTTTCCATATCGAGAAGCAATAGGTGCTTGCATGTATCTCATGGTGGGAACAAGGCCAGACCTGGCATATAGTATTGGAATTTTATCAAGAAACCTTGAGAATCCTACAAATGAAGATTTAATAAAACTTAAAAGAGTTTTTAGATATTTGAGAGGAACCAATGATCTTGGAATCGTTTATCACTCAACAAAAAAGGGAGGATTAGAATGTTATAGTGATGCTGATTTTGGTGGGTGTAGTAAAACTGGAAGATCGACGTCTGGGATGGTAATCTTAAACGCAGGAGGAGCTATAACCTGGCAAAGCCAAAGACAGTCTATGGTAGCAGTTTCGACTACAGAAGCGGAGATTGTAGCTGCAAATGAAGCAACAAAAGAAATAATTTGGCTAAGCAAGTTATTTGAAGAAATTTTGAAAATAAAGAAGACTCCAATTCTTCAAGTAGATAATTCGGCCGCAGTAAAACTAGCTGAAAATCCAGAATTCCATCGTAGAACCAAACATATTGGAATTAAACATTTTTTCATTCGGGAGAAAATCAATGAAGGAAAATTAAGAATTCAGCAAGTATCATCAGAAGATCAAGTAGCAGACATAATGACCAAACCATTAATGAAAAATCGTCTTGAAATGTTAATTTTTCGAATGGGCATGTCATGAATTTTGTAAGAATTAATTCAAAAATTAACAAGGGAAAGTGTTAAATTTATATAGATTAATAATAAGTGAGTGTTAATTGTTGAATTAATTTCCAGACCGAACAAGGTGGCCGTGGATTGTGTTTTTCTTGTTTACTAATAAAACCTTTTTTTTTGTTCTAACTCCTCGCTCAAATCAGTTATTTTTCATTAAATTTAACAAGTTTATTGGAAATATCAGTCTCTTGATGGGTATGAATTCTCACACAAAGTGAATTTGTTCCCACAAACTGCCTGCATCGATTTCTATTTGTAAAGAGATCGGTTGTGAAGATAAAATATATATTTGTTTAAAAACAATGAAATAATCACATGTAGAAAAGGCATGGGGGGTGGGACTTGATATTGTCCCTCACTGTACCTAGAAAAGGAAAAGTCATAAGATTAGATGGACATAGGTTGAATTGTTAGATGTGTATATATATATATATATTAGGGGTATGACTTTTTTACAATCTCGTGTCCCTGTACAATAATTGGATGAACGTTTACTAAAGATTAAATAAAATCTTACTTTCGAGGTGATTTGATAAAAAAACGTCACGCACAAATTGATTTGAAAATTTTATATATCAGATTTTTTGCCAAATTTTAGAAGTCACTGTAAAAAGATACAAAATTGAACACAAGCTTTGGACCCACATATATAGTGTCTTTAAAGCCACAAGGAAGTCAAATATTTTAGATAATGTCATTGGTGAGGATGAATCTCAGTGGGGGTTGACTTTGTTGAGGGAGGAACCTTACAATTCTTCCATTATTTGATCGCACGCTAACAACATTGGCTGTTTCGGGCAATGTTGATTGGAAATTCATCTATTTCCAGGGGGTTTTCAAGCAATTGAGCTCTGCTGATTCAGAGCTGCAGTCAATTCATCAAAATCTTCAACGCGAAACCATTGGCTGCTGATTTAATGATCAACCCATTAGCAAGAAATGAATGAACAAATTTTAAGCAACCTGTTACGTGTTTCAGGCATCAGAATAAAAGTAAGAATGGCTTGAATGGCGGGCATTGCTGATGTTCAGAACGAAGGGGATTTCATTACTCTCAGTGAATAGACGCAAGATACGAGTGAGATGGGAGAGAAACTTCATGTCGTCCCTTCAGCCGCCTGTTTATTTAATTTTAGTTTTAACGATGTTCAAAGCTGCATTCAATTTATTATAATTGCTAATCAAAACCTGCACAAAGAAGCAGTGGATGTTTGGTGAGCTCATCGCCCATAAGAACACGTAGAAGGCGATCCAGCACAAGGAGCTGGAAATTAATAAACTTGGGTTTGGGGTGTCCTTTCTCTAGAATCATTTGCTGCAGTTGTCTTTTATTTAGAATAATAAAAAAAAATACTAAAATTTGCTTAGAATTTATATAATTTATGATTAAATCCCTATTAGAAAAATAAAATATATAAAAAGGGTAGTTTGCCCCCTCCCTGGGATTGTGAATGTTATAAGTGACACCAAATTAAGCAAATTAAAACTCAACTAGTCGCTTTGAACATCTCTCTTCTATTCCGGCTTATACAAGAATGTGACTAGTCAAAGTAATATTTCAAAAGGTTTGAGCGTGACCTTTTTTAATAGATTAAATGGAATGAACGTCATTTTAGTCATTAATAGGCAAAAGTTGTGATTCAGGAAATCTTTTTGGAAAAAAAGAATTCGAAAAGTCATGCCCCTAATATATATACACTGATGACACATCAAAATAATACGTACCATATGAATTGATTATATTTATATAAAACAACAGTAGACTTGCTTTTTGCTGCACCTGTACTTGTTCTTCGTAATTGTTGTTTAGAGATGAACTCAATGCCGAATACACCGTAGTTCTTTGCTTGCCTCCCAAATAAAGAGCGTCTTCTTCTTACAGCTCTTCGATCCTCTCTTCTCTCTTATTCCAGTAATTAAATCTTGGGAGATTCTTCTATCATTTTTACTGCATATTTATAGAGATTTGTTTTCTTGAATTCAAATAGAATTATTAAAGTTATCCAAATAAATAGAGTAGCGTTTATTGGAAATATCAGTCTCTTGATGGGTATGAATTCTCACACAAAGTGAATTTGTTCCCACAAACTGCCTGCATCAATTTATATTTGTCAAGAGATCGGGCGGTTGGGAAGATATTTCCATTTATTGAGAGAGTATTAATGTAAAAATGAAATAAAAACAGCTGGATAATGGAAGCTTGAAGGATTCAAGTTTGTCCCTCTGAATAAACTTCAAAATTAAAAACTTTCTGAATGGCATTTGACTCGATGATCGAATTTGTTGGAATCTCGTCGTCCAGCCTGGAAAAAGAATCATTCGAATTATTAAATAAAAAAGAAAAAACGAATGCAATCTTATATTAATAACAATTTTACCTTTTGAGTATTTGATTAGTGTGCAAAAATAATTCCATTAGAGATTCTATTCTAATATATATATAAGAGTTGTGACGTCACATTCAACTTTGTGTCTTTTATCCTTCGTATGTAGAATTTAAAGAAAAATAAATAAAAATTTGCTCTTTTTCCCCATCGCTGGCAAAAAGTGTGAAGTAACTAAGCACATCACGCATCTCACGTTTAGATCTTCGATAATCATTATTTATTTATTTATTTGTTAAGCGCCCTAAAAATAAATAAAGAATTAGTTTGAATTCTAAGTTAAAGGATCAAATGCATTTCTAAATATTTACCTTTTAATAGCGAGAAAATTCAAAATTTTTGCTCTTCTTCCAATAAAGAAATCGCACTCAGATATTCACTAAATTAAAAAAATAAAAACAAAATAGAAAAGACGAAGACAATAGAGAGCGTGTGTGACCCCGTCCCCACCATCAGATCGGTGGAGCCCTCGAGTCTGTCTGTCCCTAGCCTCAAAGGGATTGCAATTTGGAGCCTCCAGGATATCCCTGGAGAAACGGCAACCCTTCCATGACTCATTTAAACCCATAGAGCCACCTCAAAGATACAAAAACATATCAGACTACCGAATGCGTCAACTAAAGACGTCTTTTCGCGAACACTTAAGAAGCTGGGCTTTGATCTGTCAATCAGATCTGACCGCATCTCCTTATGAATCGTTCATGGAGGGAATCAACGGGAAAATCGTTCATTTTAGCTCTCTGTTTGGATCCTAAATCAAAAACAAAGCGAAGGTCCTAACAACAAACGAACTAGCAAGTGATTAGAGAATCCCCACCTGAAGCTAACAACAACAACAACAACAATGAATAATAAACAGAGGCGTAGAATGAAAGAAATTCTCGTTGATTTCTCCACTAATGGACTCACGAGGAGGAGCTGCAAGTTCTTAATAAATAATAAAAATCCCTCTCGTTGGCATGGTGCGTCCCGCCTACCCCTCTATATTGAAATTGTCTAGCTACAATTTAAGGTCTGCAAATGAATTTTCTAAATTAAATCAGAATACCTTTAAATTTGTATTCCCATTTAGACACCTCAAGAGGCTGCATGGGTACCAAGATGATGTTGAAAAATCGCTCGGCGGCTGTGCGATGCTCCCTCTGGATGCAGGTGAGTGGAGGAATTTTATTTCTAATTTTTATTTAAATTTTGAAAAAACAAATTGAATTTAAAATTTAAAATTATTAAATGCAAATAGAAATTGAAAATTATTTTATGCAAAGAAAAAGCAAATTATTAATTGAAATTTTAAAGAAAAAAGCAAATTCTATATTTAGGGTGAGCTGAAAAAAAAAGAAACATCCTAAAAAAGGGAATCTGAGCCCTAAACCCCTTTAAAATGCTTTGCACCATGCTAAAACTTATCTTTGTTGTTTCTGTTGCTCCTCGTAGATCTCGAAGATCTCAGGATCTGTAAAAAAAAGAAAATAGAAATTAGAAAAAGGGAATTTGATATTTAAGCATTTGTATGTGTGTACAGGGGCTATCAGAGGGAGGACGAAGAGCCTCTCACTATTTGGGACCTCTATTTGCCAAGTTTAGACAATAAAAAAATAGAGAGAAAGAAATTTAAATTAAAAGAATAAGCTAAGGAGAAAAAATCCGCGCAAAGCCAATTCTCTCTGCTTTCTACTCGGGTCTATTTCCTCTGAAAGGCCCTGTGTGATTTTGTTTAAAGGCTAAATAATATTTACCTCTCTGCACGGCTCGACGAAGCACCCA
>JAKCPI010013185.1:0-14372 GCA_023213315.1 Euborellia annulipes | reverse complement strand
GCAAAATGTCGTTCGTTATTAATGCGGATTTATTAATATTTAATAAAAACAAAAATCAATAATTGGCGTTTCATTTGGGGATTTAACACGAAAGTAATAATAATAATAATAATAAAATATAAATAAGTAAATGATTTTATTTTTGATCTGACTTTAAAACTTCATTTTTTGGGGGTTTTAGGCAGAAATTAAGTCATTGGGGAGTTACTCAGCTTAGATTTAGGACTAATTGTTATAAAAACATTATAGAAATGAAAACTAATCGTAGTATTTTTTAATTTACTAATTAATAACTATTACTGACTCCGATAAATTAAAACGTTTCGGCCACTAAAATGCAGCCTTCATTAGGTAATGCATTCATTTTGACAAGTAAACATTAACTATTGACGGCTGCAGTTAGTAAGTTTTTTGTAATATTAATTACTAAATTAAAAAATACTACGATTAATGCGAAAATATCTTTTAATAAAAGTTTAAAGCAATTAAACAGTAGTAGCCTATATTATTTTCCTTTTAATAAGATTTTTATAAATTTAAGTCTGAAACTTAACTTTAGAAGGTTTTAAAAAGTTTTTTTTAATTTAAATTTTAAATGAAAAAGAAGTTAGCCAAGGAGAAATAAAAAGTTTATTTGAGAAGTATCAGAATGTTAGATGGCCCGCTTTACTTTTTGGACAGTGAAAAGTCAGAGAAAAAATTAAACATACCGATACTTGGAAATTGAAAGGACGTAAAGGACAAAATAGCAAAAATGAGTGAGTTATATATACAGAAATTTTCAGCTTTTTGAGATTTACAAAACAGTCTAATTAAAATTGTGCTATCTCAAAAAAACACAGAAAATTAGTAGGCGTAAGTGAAATTAAAATAAAACATAAGGGCGTAAAGGACAAGCTATCTTCGAAACTAAAGGTTTTAGCTCTGCGCTAATTTGTCAAAAAGATTAGAACTTCTGAGAAGTGTCTTTCAAAAACTAAAGAGCTAATACTAAATTCAGAAAAGTTATGAGGGGAAATGTTTTTGTTTTTCGTTTTTGGCTCTCCTGAAAAGCAGCATTTTGTCGCTTTACGATCTTTTAATTTCCAAGTATCGATCGATATATCAGATTTCTTGGGCAAATCAAAGACACTAATATGTTAGATTTAAACTTTCTACCGTAGGCTCAAGTTGAAACATTATGTATGTATATATGAAAGGTAAAATACACTAGGTATGTGTTTCAAGGTTTTTTTATTTATTAATTAAAATTAAAATTAAAATTAATAATAAAAAAAACCTGGGAACTCATTACCTAGTGTATTTTACCTTTCATATACACTAATATGTGTTTTCAGGAAGCTCTGATAATATGATTTTCTTAATTATTTTAGTGTATTTGTAATTATTTTGTTTAAAATTAGACAATCTTGAAGAACGTGACCTGAGTTCGTTGACAGTAAAATAAAATTTTTATTTGTAGGGTGAATTTAAAATGTGAAACTTTTTTTTTATACATTTTTTTAAAATTAAAAAATCTAAAGATCGAATTTTTGACATAAATGCAACCCGTTCTGTCCATATGGTAACATATATAGATAAGAGAAAGAATTCGATCCGAATAAAAAAAACAAATTTTTTTTTTTTAAGTTCACAAGTTGTATATTGTATATAAAGGCTCCTATTGTAAGATAGTTCAAAAATATTTCTAATTAACCAACTGTTGAATTTTTTTCTTATATTTATCGGTAATTTTTGAAAATAATCTCGAAATTGAAATAAAAAGTTTTATTTAATAAATAAGCTTAAAGGCCTACCTATGATGGGCAACTATTATTAATACTATATGCTATTCCTAGTTGCCAAGTCTGGTTATCATTAATAGATATAGATATGCGGTCTCCGTCTGCTGCAAGTGTCATTACTAGGCCAAGGGAAGTCTCCTCTATTATCTAGTTAGAGCAGACGTTCAAGCAATCAAAGGACCACTGTGGTTAATTCCGAATTCTCCTCTAAGCTCAATGGCTATATTTATTTCTTTAGAAAAAGGTAGAACGATTTATAAATTACATAAATTTGATACCAAGATATTTTAATTTTACAATTTTTGTCCAAGTTGGCAAAACTGTATAAAATCATTAAAAAACGAATAAATAAAATACAAAATTATTCAGTGATGAGAAGTGGCTGTAGACTAGGAATAGGAGACTTTGCAGCCAAGGAATTAAATAAAAACTTTTATTTAATTAACGTCGACGTTTCGGTCGCAAATCCCGACCTTCGTCAGGACGATTAATTGTTAGAATACAAGATTAACAGTATTATATTTAATTATCATTGATTGATTGTAAGTAGGGACACGAAAAAAGATTCTTTTGATCCGATACTAATACTTTTTTCGATACTTTACTCATATGATTGCCGGTATCGAATGAAAAGTAGGCCTACTCATTCAAATATAAATTTTCTTAAAGTCTTTTCGGCATCTTAGGCCATATAGAAGTTACACAAATATTTTAATTACAATTCTGCAAAGAATATCGCATGTTCTTTTATATATATATTTTTTTTTTGCTCGAGATAAATCTGCTGTGACTGGTCGCACTGCACACAACTTTCTCTTACCTTCGGTAATTGAAAATTATGTTCTGTGCTGTTCACATGAGATTTTTTGTGTCAACTATGGCATCTACTTTTCCTAAGAAGTACAAAAGTGGGCTTCAAACAATTTTGTCTACAAAATAAGAATATACATTTTAAAGAACATCTAAAATGTAATTGATTTTTAAACAAAATCGATAAAGCCAATTGTGAGAAAAATAAAAAAAATTGAAAAAATACATCAGTAAAGTAGGCCTACTAGTAGTATTTGGTCGATTGGAATGAAATTCCTGCCCATGCTTGTGACGTGAATACTTAGCTAAAGTATAAAATTTGAGTACCGAGAGTTCTTTCGTTATTGAGATATTTAATTTAATCCCCATTTTTTGATATTTCAGTTGAAATTCATTCAAATGATGGTGAAAATGACGTCAAATTCAAGCTAAAAGGGAATCGCCTCCTTTTAATGGCAATTTCAAGAAAAGCAATAAAACAGACATTTAAAAGCAATAAAATCTCTTTCAGAGAAATTTACATAAATATTATGTTTTGATATTTTAACTGGAATCGATCTTCTTGAAATTTAAGATTTTTTCACAATAAATTAAATTAATTTCAAGGGAAATAGCAAAGAATGTGGGTTGATGGGAAATACTCAAAAACAAAAAAACCCTCGATACTCAAATTTTATACTTAAGCCAAATACTTATGTCGCAAGTATTTCAAGAAATTTCAATCACATTGGCCAAAGGGTACTAGTACTTTACTGATGTATTTTTTCAGTTTTTTTTTTCGATTTCCCAAAATTCGCTCATATATCTTCCGGTGTACCCTTTGATAGACGTTAAGCTGACGAAAATACTTTAAAAAAATACTCGATACTTACTGGCATCGATACTTTCTTATCGATACGATACCAAGTACAAGTATCGATACTTTATTTTCGATACCACATCCCTAATTGTAAGAAGGCCTAAGCGAACACAAAGTCTCGCAAAATATTCTTGAATCAAACGATATTTGAACTACCAACTATTTTTACTTTCTCTTACCTCTATATACAGAGAGAGAAAGTATTTTTGTTTTAAATTTATTTAAGGCCATTTAACTATTTATTTCAAATGATGGTAGCCAATTCAAATGAAATAAATTTTTACTCCCTTGGGACGGGAAGTGAATCCGGGACCAATAAGAACCCGGGATTTATAATATACTAATAAATTATTATTTAACTTTCTACACCAGGCTTTCTTCATTTTTTAATATTTTAAATAATTGCTATTAAATGTTTACCAATATTTATAATAGTAAAATAGTGAGGAGCATTAACAAAAAAAAAAAATCAGCTTTTTTGTTCTTTTGATATAAATGATTTCTGCTTATTAGATCCAACAACTAGTTAGTTAAATCACGTGCCCAAAAAGGAAGTGAAACAGTCACCTCAAGACGATTGTTTTTTTACTTTTTATTTTAATACGATAATATAAAGATTATTTTTTGCAATTTTATATTTTATATTTAAGAAAGGTGTTTGAGCGAAAAAAGAGCATCACAAATTTGGGGGAAAAAAAGAGAGAAAGGAAAGGAAAAAGCCATTGAAAGGTGAACAAAAGCGGACTTGCTGACTCAGCTAAGGGCGAGATGAGACTCAGCAGTGATCATTAGGAGTCACTTTAAAAAGTTTCATTATCCAAATTAAATGACGTTTAAATAATTGTAGGCCTTCTGAAACTATAAAGGTATGCGTGAAAATTACTTTTCTTAATTTGTTTAAGATTTTTTTCGGCATCTGAAGTCATTTAGACCCCGTCCCTATTTATTTCAATTGATTGGTATCCAAAAAAGTTTTTGCCTGGAACGGGTTGCGAACCCTCGACTTTTGACACCAGAAGCTAATACTCTTCCATAGGTCAAAGGCTTCTAAAATGTTGATTGATGAAAATTTTTTGTTTGTAAACATTTCGAATACACGGCTTGTTGAATACAATTCAAAAGATCAATTTATTCCTAGGACCGTAGGCCAAAAATTATATCATTTTGAGTATTATACGTTGTTTATTTGTAGATATTTAGATCCCAATGAGATGGAATCATCCTCAGTACAATCAAATGAAGTTTTGCAAATCGTCCATCCAATATGACAAAGCATTCCATGAATGCAAATTTTATAATTTATAAAATAATACGCAAAATTATTTAATTTTTGGCCGATGGTCCTTAGAATAAAATATAGATATCTTCCTTATAGCCATCTACAATCAAATCAACAATTCAAAAAAAATTGTAATTAGAAATTAAAGAGAGTGCAGCTAAGCGTCATTTAGTTTATAACCCCCCTCAGAGCTGACGTTTCGGTCCTGTTTAGTACCATCTTCAGAGCACTAGGGGAGCCATTATCCAAATGAATTTCCACATTTGATTTTTTCATCAAGCGTTTGTTTTTCTTTACATACATTAAATATACATGTATATTTTTGTATGTAAGTGGGTGAAATGTAATTTATAATGACAAAGTTCGTTTAATTATATGTGACTGCTCACACCGAGATAGGTTGATGATGTTGATAATGACACTCCTAGTGCTCCGAAGATGGTCCTAAACAGGACCGAAACGTCAGCTCTGAGGGAGAATTAAACGAAATTACGCTTAGCTGCACTCTTTAATTTCTAATTCTACCTACAAACTATACAATCAGCGATAAAAAAAAAACTTTAAATAAATCAAATGAGTTTGTTATTCAAAAAAAAAAATCACAAAGACTGTATGATAATTAGGAAGTCATTGCATACATATAATTTTATTTTTTGCCCACCTTTTCATATAATTATGAATATTTAGGATAGATTAAACCAGGGGTGGGCAAATACTTTTAAGCGCGGGCCAAAATGAAATTTTCAAAATGTCTCCCGGGCCGCAGGACTATACCGCGTACGCTTTCCACACCCGAATGTTTTGGGTGGAGTTTTTCCCTGCCCAAGAAGTTTTTTTAGGCAAAAACACTCTAAGTATCATTTTAAAGCATTTGGACAAAGAAATTTGACAGTTAATAATAGATAATAGTAATAATAAATTGTCTTACTTGGGTATACTGTACATGCGAACAATTTTTGCCCAGTAAAATATGTCACGTAATTTTTAAAGAAATATGATCCATTATATTAAATTAATGGTCATTAAATAAATCAGTTAATGAAAGATTATAATCGAACAGACCTAGTATGTTGCGTACATAAAAGTAGTGATATGGTTACGGCTCTTCGAAATTATAATACTCTATTATTTATATATTTGATTATTTATACTGTTGATTTCAACAAAATCGCATAAAAGGGATTTTTCAACGGGCCGGATAAAGTAAGCAAAGGGCCGGATCCGGCCCGCGGGCCGGCTTTTGCCCACCCCTGGATTAAACTGAATATTATGTTACAAAGTAGAAAATAATAAGTTGAAATTACATATTGTAATGAAAGATCTCGAAATTCTACCATGTCCAGCAGCCCATCTTAAAATAAAGGGTCGCATTAAGCTGAGCGCACAACTTTGCCCACCCACTATTCAAGAAAAAAATGTTGCCCCCCATCTAGAATCCCCCTAATGGTCAGATGTTTATCATATTATATATCATCTTACTCGGTGAGAAGTCTAGTTTCTGAATGTATAAAAAAAAATTATAGGTTATGTAAGAAAAAATATTGCCTCCTCCCCCCTAATAGTCCGATTGTTTACCAAAAGCTTTTCAGTTCTTGGTCTTTATTTCGAAACAATTGAATAAATAGTTTTTGAGTTTTCGTTGACGAAAAATATTACCACAGACACACACACAGACATCATTCCAAAAAGTACTTAAATGGATTCTGGGGACCTTAAAATGCAATTTGGCAGCTTCAGTTCAATTTCGATTTTTTTTTACGAATACATTAACTTTACCTACCAAACCTATGGTTGGTGGGCAAAGTTAAAAAGGCAATATCCCACTAAAATTCAGAATTTTTTAGTTGTACCAGAATTGCATTCAGCAAACGAAATGACATTTGAGATAATTTTCAAAATTTGAAAAAAAAATCTTAAAAATTCACTTACATCGTTTTTCATTAGTATTGACAGTGAGTTGAACGGGTGACGTTGGTTGTACGGTAGTGGCAGCCGCTGTGACAACTGGCGGCGGTGCGTAGGTGGCAGCAGCAGCGGCTGCGGCGACAGCAGCCGCACGTGGTAGCGGTCGTACGATACCACCCCCGGCACCAAGACGCACATTACAATAAAGTTGAGGATATGTGGCAGCGGCAGCAGCTGCTGCATATAGCAACCCTTGATAATTGGCAAGAGGTGGAGGTAATGGAGGAGCTGGTGGCGGTGGTGTAGGCGCTTTGGCGATCAAAGAATCAACAAGAAACGAGCGCGACATAAGTTTGCCACCCTCAGGGCACATGCTTCCTCTTCTGATGATGTCCACTGACTGAAGCATGAGGTCTCGCTTTCAGACAGGGGAGGTTCTTTTTTTTTTATTCTCCCCACCAGATGCACTGACTGAAAGCCAGCCCTCGTCCCTTAGAGCCCCTCCCTCTCTCTCTCTCTCTCTCTCCCCTCCATTCAAAATTAAAAGGTTACTAGAATCAGATTGGGGAATCAGAGATTAAATACAATATGTGGTTAAAGAAGAGTATATATATAAATGTATATCATCTTTTGTAATGTTTTACGCATCATATCACTTAATCCTTTCTTTATTTTTTTATTATATAATATAATAACATTGACGATGATAGCCTAAGACATTTAGGGTGCCGCTTCAAAAAGGTTTATAAACTTGTATTAAATTGATAGTTACTTTCAGCTAATAAATGATAAAAAAAATCTGGTATGACTGGCTGCACTCTATTGAAAGTTGTGTTCTGGGCTTGCAGATTTTTTGTGTCGACATATATTTATATTCCGGCGGAATTCAAGATGATGAATTTATAAACTTTATAATTTAAACGATTTTGATTAAAATTCATATATTTTTTAGCTCTTTAAAATGAATATTCTCATTTTGCTTTTAAAATTGTTTGAAGCACACTTTACTTTTGTACTTTACAAGAAAGATAGGAGAAATAGTTGCCATGGTAACAGAATATATATATTTTTCTATCTTTATAAATTTTACATCTTGATAGGCCCTCGGGGCTTGGTGTAGGGGTTAGCGTGCTAACCTCGTATACCAAAAGTCGCGGGTTCGGACCCCAGGCAGTCCGATGATTTTATTTAAGCCATTTATATACCAGAGGGCTTAAATAGAAATGCCTGAACCCCCCAATTGATATATTCATTACAACGGTTATCGTCAAACGTCTTATATGGCCTGAGTTGCCGAAAAGACAGTGTGAATGTGTGTGTGAGTGGGAGTGTGAATGAGAAAAAAATATGAGTGTTTAAAAAAAAAAAACATCCTGATACATCTTGAATATATCTATTGGGAGTCAGGTAATTTTATTTAAGCCATTTGGTATCCAAATGGCCGCAAGGCAGGCGCGCTGCCAACTACACCAAGCCCGAGGGCTGTTAGTTCGGCACCAAAAGATTATTTAATTAAATAAACGATCTTAAATGTTAACTAATGCAGTAGAATTGAGAAAGCATTATATGAGTTAAGGTTTCTTTTTTTAGCATCTGATGTCATTTAGCCCCCTTCCTAGGTATTTTTCTGAATTAATATTTGGTCAGAAAACAAATCTAAAGTAAATGATATAACATTACAAGTTTCAAAAAAATAGCAGACACAGAGACCTAGAATATAATAATTCAATCAAATAAGAGATTGTTTGGTGATTCAATCAATAAACAAAAAATATGCAGTGATCATTTATCTCTTATTTACCTTGAGTAATATGAATCTATAACAATAATTTATTTATTTATTTTGAGTTAAATTAAAATTATAAACATCGAGAAATATTTTTTTTTAGAAAGTTGGAGGATTAATTTCTTAAGTAGCTCTAAAAAAAACTTTTCTATTTTAATAATGAATTTTTTGAAGATTACAAATAAATTGTTTATGAAAAATAAGAAAGAATAAAAGAGTGAAGAATTAGAATAGAGATTATGACTAGGGTATTGTAGAATATGCAGAAAAAATTTATTTTTTAGACGACGTTTCGGTCACACCCTTTCTTGGGATCCAAGTATAATACACGTAGATGTTATTGTTAAACAAAAGACATAATTTCATTTATTCAGTGAACAAGTAGAAAAAAAAGATAAATGAGCTCGTCAAATTATGGCTTTTCTAATATTCAATGTTAAACACAATAACATTTATGTGTACTGTATTCTATTTTGGCCCCGAGGAAGGAAAAAAATCACTTTTTTATTTTCCTGACTGCATTATTTTTACTTGAGTTTTCTGAAGATAGAAATTTCACTTTTCAGATTTTAACTTTAAATGAAGTACCCTCTGTAAATGGGTCGATTTTGGCCTCATTTAATAAAGTCCAATGTGTTGTCAATGGTATTATTGAATAAAACTAATATGAAATGATTTTGAAAATAAACCCTAGGTAATAGTTTCAAGTGTTTTTTTTATTCTGAATGATTCTTTAGCAGTAAGTACAACATATGAACCCTGTTATTCAATGGTGTGTCAAAGACCAAATATCGAGTTTTGAGATAATCAACATTAAAGTTTTTCTGATTTAAATTATTTTTATTAGATTATATATCATTTTTTTTGTCAATTGTGCAAGTAAATACTGTAATTATGGCAGATATTCATAAATTATCTCTAAAAAATATGACTAATTTAGAGAAAAAAATAAAATATAAAAAATTATTTTTACAAAATTCTCTATGTGCGATATATATTTGTAAAAAATGCTTCAAAGTCCCTTGACCCATGATTGAAAAAATTCTCTAAGTCCAATTATATTTGCAAAAATGCTTCAAAGTCTCTTTATATTTAATACTAGTAGCATAGAAACTTTTTATCAAAATCACATTCATCAATTTTAAATAGTATTAATATTTTAAAATTAAATACAAAGTGATATCAAAATTTTCTCATCAATTAATTTCTGAATAAATAGCTTGGAAACAGTAAATCAAAATTCTAATAATGAAATAGACTTAATATTACGGCCACTTCAACCTAACCTAACCTAATATTATTTATTTTGTTGTCTTTTCGAAATCGCACTGACCCTCATCCTCATCTTCATTTTTCATTATCAGGAATAATATCAAAAAATTAAATTTTGACGTCTACGAATTCAGAGAAAATTTTCTCATTTTTCAAAAAAAAAATGATTTTTGTTTATTTAAGGGAAAAAAATATATATAATATTATTTGGTAAATAACTTTTTATTGGTTGTTAAAATCACACTGGTTAAAACTCAATTAAACGATATTAATTTATTGTTAATTGGAAAAATTATATATATATATATTTAGTTCATAGAAAAAGATAGAAAACATTATAGAATTAGGCTAAAAGAAAGTAAAAAATGAATTATAATATAACTATTGATAATTTTTGTAGGTTATGAAATACTTGTATTAAATTTCAACAAATGGAATATAGTAGGCCTAATAGTGTATTGAATATATAAATTTGAAATAAATAAAATTAATATTTTCTTGAGTTTATATTAAATACCTGTAAACAATAGCAATGCCGGTGTTCATAATTGAAAATACTTAGAGCATAAACGCAACAATATATCTCAAGCGTATAGTTTACGATGTCTTGCACTTGACGCATAAATGAAAAATTGTTCTTTTCAAATTAAGTATTACGAAACAACATGTTAAGTACATAAATCATTATTGAAAAATGTAAAATCCTGCATTGAAATATTGTAAAAATAATTTTATGCTTTTACATTAAAAATAAATTTTTTAGGACATATTTCATAAAAAATATTATTAATTAAAGCATTTGAAACAATATTCCAGGCTTAACTCAATTTTGAATTTTTTGGTCTTTGACACACCATTGAATAACACGGTTCATATAATAAAATCAGACAATGATAGAGAATAAAGAATTATAGATCTATATGTCATGTGTTGGTCCATGAGGTAATTATGAAAACATATAACCAAGGATTTATTAATTTAAATAAGCGAAAAATGTAGGTACCGCCGGGAGTTGCACCACGGATCTTGTCGATTTACGCTCAACATACTGTGGTCCAACAGTAGGGCATGTTGAGCGTAAATCGACAAGATCCGTGGTGCAACTCCCGGCGGTACCTACATTTTTCGCTTATTTAAATTAATAAATACTTGGTTATATGTTTTTCAATGATAGAGAATATGATCACACAACAAAAAACAAAATAAAAATCACTAATATTTGGTCCGCGTTGCAACATCCGAAATCACTCACAACGTTTTATAGTTTGGCTTCTTAAACTTTTTGTAACAACGAGCAAGATAATTTTAAACGACTCCCACTGTAATGAAATTAATATTGATATAGCTTATATAATACAGTCAATATAAAAATATTGTAGAATCCACAATGTCGATAACGAAAATAATAAATAATACGAACTCATTCTTTGCCAAGTTAGAAGAAATAAATTTTCATAACTTTAGGCCAGTGGGGGCGATTGCCCCCAAGTGGGCCATTTTGGTTATAAATTTGGGCAATAAATTAGTGGGAGGGGGGGCGATGAGTATTCATAGGGGAAAAATTAATAAAATTTAAAAGAACAAAAATCAAAGAGAAAACCTCCTATTTAGAGGATACCCAGGATAGAAAAGAACAAAAAATTGTCATAAAAATAAAATAGTCTGAAGATAATTCCATTAACTTCTGATGATGACAGTAATGTCGAAATGTGCATAAAGAGTATTCGTGCTTCAAAATAAAAAACTTGAAACAAATCACCTAGTGTTTTTCAATTACATTTCATAAATTTATTAGGCTTTTCTTTATTGATGGATGTCAACTCTTTCATATTTCATTTGAAACCTATTGTTTTAATAAAGCAAGTACCGGTAGAGAGTTATTATAAATATTATTAAAACACCAAATTACGAGATAATCAAAAATCTATTATTTGGAGATTTCAATTCATAATAATCCCTAAAATCTCAATTTTGAAAAAAAAAAAAAAAAAAAAAACTATTCAAATGTTAGACGAAAATAATAGATAATTCACTAAAAAAAGTCTGTCCATAGGAAAAACAGATGAGAATTTCACAGTTTGAATAAAACATGTAAAAAAAATTATATGTTTATTATTATTATTATATCATCCATCTGTCCTTAGTTCCAAATTACAATTTAAAACCACTAATAAAAGCCCCTCCGCCTTTTTGTAAGTTTGCCCCTCCCATCAATGCGATTGGTAGATGCAACGGGAGGGGGCTTCGTTACGTCTACCAATCAGATGTCTTGCGTCACTCCGCAACGCACATCTGGCGACTGCTTGCGTAACGGAAGAATTAAAAAAAAAGTAAAAAATTAACTAACTCCCTTCTGTTATTAATATTCTTTTAAAAGAGAGACAAATGCGTTTAGAGGGAGAAAAGGACCCGGAAGTTATTTATTTAGGCCCAAAACATGCAAAGGTCCTTCGGATTATTAACATTGCTTATAAACTCCAACTTAAGATCGTCATTCAACTTGAATTAGGTAAATATATGTCCAACCATCTTTTTCAAAACAAAATTCTATTTTGTTATCAAAAGTCATTAAAAGAAAACAATTTCGACAATGTTTTTAAAAATTTTAACAAAAAGAGATCCTAACGGTACTTGCTAGAGGCCTACATACCGTTTAAGACAATTAGTTGATAAAAAAAATGTAATAAAAGATTGGCCTAGAAAAAGGAAATATCAGTCGCAGCTAAGGTAATAATCCAACTATACACGTGCGAGCCCTAAATATTGATTTCAGATATGCTAGACGAATTTATAAACCAATATACGATAAAATATCATATTCATTTTAAAATATCTAAAAAATATCAAAACCAAGCTAATAAATTAAATAAATTACTTTTTTTCTCGATAGTTTAAAAGTAAATTTCTCGATAGGATAAGGTAGGCCAAGGCCAGGCAGCCAGAAATGAAACCAAACAATTTACGTCGGATTTACTGTAGCTTAACTAATTAAAATTTATTATGGTAAATACAAGTCGAATGGTTTATGACTTTGAATAAATATGTCAACTATGAAATGAAAAATCGACGGTAATATTCAATTTGTTAATGACATTTATGTCAAAAACACGCAAAAAGAAAGGTATTCGTGTCTTTGGTGTGACTAGTCCCACATATCTTTCTCTTATCTTCGGTAATTGAAAGTTGTGTGCTTTCATACCAGATTTTTTGTTTCATTAATTCCGACAGTACATTACAAACAAAAATAAATTCATAAACATAGAAAAATATTTATATTTTATTACCAACAAAACAGATCTCAGATCCATTTATTTCTAATTATTTGTTAAAATTAATTAACATTTTCTTTTTATTTGCATTTATAACCATTCTACGGGCCAGACACTACTTCATAAATTTCATTCCTTCTATTATAAGTTCTGGCAATATAGCAATATGCAAAGCGGAATAAATAATAATTAAAATTTATGTGTGGTGTGAAATAAACAACAAGAGAAAATTGGAAAAAAAAATACATATAGAGGAGAGAAAGTTTTGATTAAAACCAAGAACAATTGCAAACTAATAATCCATAACATCGCATCTCACTCTCTTAGAATAGATAATATTTCTTGTTGTTTACATGTAGCTCATTTATCAATGGATGAGAGCGAGAGAAAGAGGGAGTAATGGATCTCCATTTACTCGAATAATTCACCTAGAAAACGAAGAAGCTAGCTTTATTTATTCAAGTGATTGCAGGCTCTTTTCACGTTTTTTTTTATTTTATTTTTAAAAAATCTGGAGAGACTTTTAAGCTCCCGAAATTCTGATTACGCTGCTAATTACAATTGTATTGTATCAATAAATAAAACAATTACTTCAAAAATCTGATTTATTTGGTAAATAGGATTTTTTTAATAAATAATATTTAAATTTTCAGAAGGAATAATTTTCATTCTGGACGATAATTTTTACTTTCTTCTATGTTAATGTATAGAGAGAGAAAGTACCGGTAATGGATTCATGTCAAAAATTCCATGTCGAGATTTTGATGGATATATACGTTTTGAAGTTCAAAAAAGTGGTTTTCGCAACATGGTCTGTCTTTGTTTATATGTCTGTCTATCTGTGAACAAAATATCTCAAGAACGAAAAGAGCTATAGCCCTAAAGGAGAATGAAAGTCTATACTTAAGTTAGGCGCCCCCCTGAGACGTAACACGTATCTTTTTCATTTTGCCATTGAAATCTTCTGAAAACCACTTTACTCTTGTACTTCATAGGAAAGATAGGAGAAATGGGAATGTGTGTCGCTTTTTAATTTTCATTTATTCTCGCCTCCGGCTCTGAAGATGCCTAGACATGTGGCCAAAACTTCAGCCTGGAACGGCACAATAAAAGAAATAATTTTGGCTGCATTTGGGTATCAAATGGCTTAAATAAGAAAGCCTGAACCCCAATATAGATATATTCATAATAATGGTTATCATATAAAGTCTTATATGGCCTAAGTTGCCGAAAAGACTGTGTGAATGGGAAAAAAGTTTTTTATTAAAAAAAAAAAAAAATCATTGTGTGACTTTATGAAACCACGATGCAAGTGAAACTTTTTTTCGGATCGTAGGGGTTTAACTGAAATTTTCAGAAAATTATTCAATTAAAGGTATTAAAATCGCGTTTTTAATCTTAACTTAAT
>JAKCPI010013184.1:0-38278 GCA_023213315.1 Euborellia annulipes | reverse complement strand
GATTTGTAGATTTCTCAAATTACGATTTCATATTTAAGCTGGGAATAAAGGCTTTTTTACTTTTTTAGAATGTTATAGAACTCTAAAGGGATAGAGTATGTTATTTCGGTCACTAAGAACACTAGTTTCTTCATTCTCATTGATCATTTAAAAGTTTTTACGTGAAGGATCCAATAATTGCTTGTTAATAATACGTAGGATTATAGAAGTATTTTCGCTTGATGGATCTTTTTGGAGTTTTCAATTATAGACCATATTTTGTTATTAATTATTTATTAAAAATATAAATACTATACAACGTTTTGACTGTTTGTTCAGCAGTCGTTTTCAAGTACTGTCCACTTACTCCGCCTCAAGTGAACTAACCTCTAAAGGAGCGGCACGTGCATTTTATATGCAATGACGTCAGAGCCGGCTACAGTCATTCCCATGAAGCTAGACACCATTATGATTGTAGATGGCGCTGATAATGGTGTCTCACTTCATGGGAATAAGTGTAGATGGCGCTGAAGATTAAATTGACTTCCATTTTAATTTTTAATTAACATCCATGTTAAAAATGTTGAAAAATATTTTTATTTATAGGCCTTATAAGTTATTCATAAAATAAAAAAAAATAAAAAATAGACCAATGTGTCTTGGTTTTCACTAATCCGTTATTGGTATGTTATTTCCTGTTGAAATGTTATAATTTTAGTTAAAAAAAACTTTGCAGTCTAGTTCATCATATATATATATACAAAATTAATTTCTACAATTCTGTTTTATTTTTTTCTAATTCTATAATAACCAGATTGAATTTATAAATTTCTCTTTACTGTATTTTAATAAACACTTTTATTAGTATCATTTACATAATGATTGCAATTATTTGGTGTAAAAGCAACTCAAGGTTTAATGCTTCAATAGAAAGTTGATTTATATCAAATAAGATTTTTTTTTTTTATTTTTATTTATTTATATAATCTTTGAGTGATGGGGATTTGTAAAATGATGGCAATTGATTTCAGAAAAATCAAGATTGCATATGTTTATTAAAAAAAAAAAAAAGAATTGCACCTTCGAAAAACTAGTTTGCGATGGCTAATTATAATAAAAATAATAGAGGCTGGGGGGGGGGATTATTATTAATGAATATTAATAGAAGGAGAAGAATAGGGGCGGATGAACAGGTTTTTAATATTCTTCCTCATTCTAAGAATTGTACGATTTAAAAAAAAAAAATGAGCCAAGGGCACAAAACACTTCAGATTTCAAATATCTACTTTCTTCCTCACTATAAATCTTCAAATTTAACTCTGGAATATTTTTCTTCTTTCAGGAGACCTGGGAATCCAAACACTTTAATGCACAAAAATAGACCCGAACACTTTGAGGCAAGCTCTTCTAATTTCATTTTTCTTTAATGAAGCTTAACTACAGAGTAGCCAGAAATTTTTGATGACGGGAGTTTAAGACAACCCCCTCCCCCTCTCCTCCAGTAACGAGGCAGTATAAGAAGTCTAATAAAATAAATCAATTTTCAATTAATAAATAAGAAATTATATATGGACCCTGTTATGCATTAGTGTGTCAAGCGCCAAAAAAAAAAAAAAAAAATTAAAAATTCAGTTAAGCCCGGAATATTGTTTCAAATGCTATAATTAATTAATTGTCCACTTTGGCTTTGAAACATTCATATAATAGGTCAAGGGGGTGAGAGGGGAGATACGAAGCCGCCGAAAGAATAAGGACATTTTCAGGTTTATTCTCTAAAAACAGGCGTTAAAATGTAAAATAAACAAATGGGTGTTAAAAAGTAATGTAAAAACAATCAGCGTTAAAAAAATGCTATTCAAAATCACTTCCTTGCCTCAAATAGCTATTCTGTAAACAAAACTTTAAAGCCAAAGCGTTAACATTTAGTAAATAGTGTTAAAAATTAATGCCATGTCTAGGGGGTGCCTTTAATATTTTAACGTCGTGTTTAAAATAAGCATGGCGTCCTTAAACTAAAAGGTAAGATTATTAAAGCTTTGAAATAAAAGCAACATGTTAACGTCGCTGTTAAAACTTTGTTTAGAGAATATCATTTTTTTAACGCTGATTGTTTCTACATTACTTTTTAACACCAATTTGTTTATTTTAAATTTTAACGTCTGTTTTTAGAGAATAGACCTGTTTATAAGTTATTAAATATTTTTTCCCGCATGAGAGAAAAATGAATAATCACGTGATGATGAATGAAGGTAATGCAGCGGAGCCTGAGGCAAAGGACCTGCTCTGCTCTGCTCTCCTCTGGCTGCATTATTCCATTTCCTATAAATGATTTTTTCTCTCTTTTTTTGAACAGTTAGCGCACGATGATGTTATAGAGGGAATACACGATCACGAACAGAGAGAGTGTGGTAAATTTATTGCTACTGCTTAATAATATTCCATACCATTTTAGATTGGAATAATTTTTTTGAAAGTCAAATAAAAATAAAGAGTAAACATGTGAGTGAACATGCACGGAAATTTTTGAAATAGAGAAAAGAGAATTTCTTGACGTTTAATTAAAAAAAATAAATAAATAAATAATAACAGATTTATATATGGTTAATATTCAGAAAATAGTTATCAAGTTGCCGCTAGCTATCTAGCTAGAGCGCTATTTGAATTTGAATTTAATTTAAGTTTCAACACATTCTATTATACTAAAAGGTGTAACCTTTGCTCCTAGCACAAAAGAGGCGAGTACTCTTCCCTTGGGCTAGGGTCCGGTGGCTAAATATTTTTTTTTTTTTTTGTCTTTTCTTTTATACAATTTGTTTTAGGGATTGGTGAAAAAGCACCCTACTGCAGTTGGGATGGGGGAAGTTCAAAGAATAAGGAAATCGAGGACTTTGTAAGTTAAAAATCTTGAGAACTAGAGAAGTTGACTGGGGGGGGGGGGCATGGGACCAGTTATCCCCTGGGGCCTGGAAAGCCTCATATTTTCTCAATTTTTCTTGGGGCAGGAAGCTTTCAGGTGGGGCCGCACCCCCCCCCCGGCACCCCCTAGTTACGCCCATGGGCGTGTGGATCCCTCGATCATTTTTAATCATTCGGGAAATTTAGCCTGAAAATACCTCCAGCGTTATCCTTTATCGTTTCAACTATTTTATTTAAATGGTGAAACAATTTAAATGTAAATTCATAAACGTTGATTCAGTTGAAAGATATATAAATAAATAAAATTAATCAAAAACACTAGATGATGTTTCCAAATATTTATTTATTGGTAATAAGTGTTTATACCAATACCCAGACAGCTTGGAATATTGCAGCAATATTGCGAATCTTGCATAAATTGCCAATATTGCAGGAATATTGCATCAATATTGCACAATATTGGCAACATTGCTGAGGCAATATTCCAAGCTAGGGATATTGCAGCAATATTGTTACAATATTCCTATGCTCCTCTTTTTGCAACATTGCTGCAATTTCTTAGTGTCAATATTGAGCAAGATTGGCAATAGTGCTGCAACATTACTGTAATAATCCAAGCTGTCTGGGTAGATACATATCAGCAAGTTTGGTTATTTTACCTGCTAATTGAAATATTTATTCAAAACTGATTAGAATCACAAAATTCTCACTTGAAAATTTAGAGGGTTATTTAGGCGCCTGTATTTAAGAGACAAAGATGAAAGAAAATGGTATTTTCTCAGTCTGGTCCAGAGAGAGACAACTTCCTCTTCCTGCTTTTGGTCTGACATCACCAAGGGGCTCCGCACAGTCTGCTGCACTGCCTCCCTCCTTACTTGAGATAATCGCACGTTAATATGTGCAAATATGCGCATGTTTGTCGCCTCATGAATTTCAAACCAATCCCCCCCCCTCTCTCTCTCTCTCTTGTTCGTGTTTAATTCGCATTTCACTTGTTTGTAGATGTGTATGGAACGAATGTTCTTGAACAAAAAAGGAAAAAGAAAAAATGGAAATTATTATGCCAACGGTGTAGCTGCTACACACACACACACAGAGATCACACACAATGCTCATTTCAAATTTAAATCCATTTAATTGACTAACAACTTGGTGTTGTTAAATATTTTTAATTAAATCACTCGCGAGATCACAAAAGCAACGAGAGAAATTTATTATCGAAAAATTGAAATGTTTCTTAGAAAATATTAAAAGAAAAAAAAATGGAACATAAATCTAATGATAATAAATTGCAGAGTGATAATTTAACGTAAAGGTAAGGAACATTTATGGATTGAATGCATTCGAGGTTGTCGTTTTTTTTTCTCTTTCTTTCCAATTGCTTTTACAGAAAATTTTTATTTATTGTTATATTTCATTATGTTCGTATTTTTTTTTTTCAATTACATACTAACAATACTGGAGCTCCTTATTGCTATTATTATTATTACTCAATAAATGAATCAAAATTATATCTTATTTAAAAGATAAAATTTATATTAATGTTATTTAAGGTGCGATTCTAATCATTATCGTTCAACGATTAAACTTGAGCACTAATTTCTTTGTATTTCCTGTGGGCTATTTTGCTCCGAGCGGGCTAGCGTTATATTGCAAGAGCTAGCGACAAAAATGAGCAAGAGTTTTCTGAAGGCTAATATTTTCAGAATAGGTTGCATTTTAGTGATGGAAAGAAACTCCAGAGTCAGCACTTCCAGTACCGGGGCATTTAGCGGGAATAAACCGGTAAAGGTGCGGGAAAATGGTTTTTCGCAAATATCTCGAAAACTATGCGCTTTTCCGCAAAAATTCATCTATACAAAAATAATCGAAATTAAATTACAAACAAAAATGGTCTAGTACATAATCACGCTAAAGTGAACGGTTCGGGAGATATAGAGGGGTAAAATTTGTAATTCTAACAATGGTTGTCATGGTAACAAGATATAAATATTTCTCTATATCAGTGTCTCCTTTCACATTAATTACAAATTTTACCCCTCTATATCTCCCGAACCGTTCACTTTAGTGTGAATATGTACTAGACCATTTTTGTTTGTAATTTAATTTCAATTATTTTTGTATAGATGAATCTTTGCTGAAAACCGCATAGTTTTTGAGATATTTGCGAAAAACCATCTTCCCGCAACTTTATCGGCTTATTCCCTAAACGCCCGGTACTGAAGTGCTGACTCTAGAGTATTTTTCCATCACTAAAATGCAACCTATTCTGAAAATATTAGCCTTCAGAAACTCTTACCCATTTCTGTCGCCAGCTCTCCGACTATTAGAGTCGTTAACGACAGTCGTTGATCGTTCAGTAATCGTTAGTCATCAACGATTATGTGATTAAATCTATATACTTTTCACTTGTAATTTCACTAACATTTCCCTTTCATAATTTTATTTAACATATAGGTAAGAGAAATGTAAAAAATCTCTTACTTCTAGTTGTCTACCACATTTTTCGTGTCGAAATACACATACCCCGAGGGATCCACTTTATTTGGAATCGGGGATCCTCAAAACGAGTATTCCTATCAACATACTCGACATCGAATTTTTGACACGATCGCAATATTATATAAATATAGGTAAGAGAAAATAAAAATTTAATTCAAATTTTTTAAGTATTAATTTTTTAAATTTTATATTAAAAATAATTTTTAAAAAAACCCGAGGGGGAGGGGATTAATTAGCCCCTTTACCCTCCAGCAAGGGGAGGCCTTGCTAACATTAGAGGTCGCGACTCTAAAAGAGATCAAAATATTAATCGAATGCTTGAAACAAATGTTAAAACTATTTAATGGCATTTTCAATTAGTTATTTAAAGTGAAATATTTATTTTTAGGGAGTTGCGAAAAAGTCTCGACAAAGTTGACACTGGCAAAAAAAATGCCCTGATGTTTGAAGAATTTTAATACTTAAAACGCAAAAACTCGGATGAATAGAAAAAAATAACTTTCAAAAGCGCCGCCAGATGGCCACATCGCCTAGAGGTCCCCTCGTTGCTAGATGACCAGCTCCTCTAGGAAAAGGATGTCGGCTTCTCTTCCCCATCCAGTTTTGTTCATTCACGGAACTAATTATTATTTAAATAAAAAATGAAGAAAAAAATAAAAAATCTTATTTGAAATCATTAAACGAGAAGAGATAAATAATTTATGCGACGAAAATAAATCATCTTAAGAAAATGGAGTGACAAAGATAAGATTAAAACATGTGCTTGAAATAATCTGGCCATCATTAAAAATAAATAATAATTGATTGTCTCTTCATTTTGTTGCTAATCTCCATCTTGAGGTGTGCGCATTTCTTATTTGGTGAAGGGTTTTATTACAAAAATAATATTTAATTACGTCGTCCAAGGGAAATTTATATGGCCTCACTTTCTCAGGATATCAATGGAGAGAAAGAATTTGTTTGCAATTTGAGATTGGCCCTCTCTCTAATCAACTGAAAAAATTTGGCAAATAAAAAAAATGTTCACTCCCCTCTGCTCTCTGATACAGGACCTGCTCGTAATTATCCAAGTCGAGATTTTGATGGAAATGCATGATTTGAGGTCCGCTGAATCCAAGAAAGTGGGTCTGTCTGTGGACAAAATATCTCAAAGAACGAAAAGAGCTAGGAGGTTGAAATTTTATATTTAAGTTAGGCACCCCCCTGGGACGTGACACGAAGCTTTTGAACAAAATCGGCCAAAGAGTACTAGTACTTTACTGATGCACTCTTTCAGTTTTTTTCGTTTTTCTCAAAATTCGCTTCAACGATTTTGATTAAAATTCAAAAATCAATTATTTTTTAGATGCTCTTTAAAATGTATATTCTCATTTCGCCCTTGAAATCTTTTGAAGCACACTTTACTCTTGTTCTCCATAGGAAAGATAGGAGAAATGGTTGCCATGGTAACAAAAAATAAATATTTTCCCATACTTATAAATTTTACATCTTGAATTAAAATGTACCGTGCTGTCGGAAACTAATTATATCTCAACACAAAAATCTGGTGTGACAAGCACAGAACACAACTTTTAATTGCTGAAGGTAATGCTGTGCTATCAGTCACACCAGATTAAAAAAAATAAAAACATCAAAGAATAAAAACTGTTTAAATTACTCTGTTCTCTCATAATATGACAAGAAAATTATAAATTCCAAATTGAAAAGGTAAAATATTTAATGGATTTATTCCAAAAGTTGGTCCAGTTTTAGGCCTAGTGTAAAAAAAAAGAAGCGTATACCAAATTTCATCATTCTATTTCGTTGTGCATACATACAGTTCTAAAATTAATGAGACGGATGAAGATAAATAAAAATCTGAAGATGATTTTCAGTTTCCAATTCATTGAGTTTTTATCGACTAGTTAATTGGAGTTTTAAAAGTTTCCCCTGCCAATTCCATATTAGGCAACCATATAGGCATGTCTTTGCTTTAGTTGCGAATCTCTAAGGAGTAATTATATGACGTTCTTTTCCTCGGTCAATTCTCTGGATGAACGGTGGAGTTAAATAAATTATTTTTACATTAATTTATTTTCGGATTTGCCATGGTGGCAAATTACATCGTTTCGGCACCTTATGCCT
Source organism: Euborellia annulipes (assembly GCA_023213315.1). Classification (NCBI taxonomy): domain Eukaryota; kingdom Metazoa; phylum Arthropoda; class Insecta; order Dermaptera; family Anisolabididae; genus Euborellia; species Euborellia annulipes. The sequence continues at coordinate 30,757 of JAKCPI010013184.1, read as the reverse complement.
TCTTCAGAACTTAAAAAGAATTTTTTACAAAGATAGGTCTATATTGATAATTATTCTGAATTCTGAAGAAGGCATAAGGTGCCGAAGCGATGTAATTTGCCCTCCATGGCACACCTGAAAATAAATTAATGTAAAAATAATTTACTTAACTCACCTTCATCCAGAGAATTGACCGAGAAAAAGAATATCATAGAACAGTGGTTCCCAGCCTTTTTTGATTTGCGGCCCACTTTTTCCGTAAAAAAAACTCTGAGGCCAGTGTGTCCCAGAACTCAAGGATAATCCGTGAACAGAAGATAGGTCAGTTAATGAGTGTTCAAATGAAAAAATTCTTTTTAAATAAGTCTTTTAGTTTTCGAGTTAAGGACATTTTGAAAATCTGGAAAATCGCTACCTTTCCCTAAATATTTAAATGCTATGTCTACAAATTTTCATATTTTAATATTCTAATTGTAGTTACGGAATCCTGAATAACACTGTTATCGATCACTATTCAGAAAAAAACAGTGAGCATTATACTTTTTGAGAAAAAAATATTTTTGCCGGATTTATGTGCTAAAAAATTTTGATCTTAGAATCTTGATTAAATGCGCTAATTTTTTATATAATTTGCCATTATTGTTACTTTCTCTTACCTATGTATATATGTAATATATATATAGAGAGAAAGTATTGGATTCATGTCAAAAAATTCGATGTCGAGATTTTGATGGATCTTCACGTTTTGAGGTCCCCTGAATCCAAAAAAATGGTTTTCGCGACATGGTCTGTCTGTGGGTGGGTGGGTGGGTGTGTGTTCAATTTTAAGGATGAAGGAATTGAGCTACGAGGTTGAAATTTTATATTTAAGTTAAACACCCCCTGGGACCGGAAAAATAAGCTTTTAATCAAAATCGGCCAAAGAGTACTAGTACTTTACTGATGTACTTTTTCAGTTTTTTTCGATTTTCTCAAAATTTGCTCCAACGATTTTTTTAAAATTCAAAAATCAATTATTTTTTAGATGCTCTTTAAAATGTATATTCTCATTTTGCGATTGAAATCTTCTGAAGACCACTTTACTCTTGTGTTTTATAGGAAAGATAGGAAAAATGGTTGCCATGGTAACAAAATATAAATATTTTCCCATACTTATAAATTTTACATCTGAATTCATATGTTCCGTACTGTCGGGAACTAAATATATTTCGACACGAAAAATCTGAGTGTGACAAGCACAGTACACAACTTTTGATTACCGAAGGTAAGAGAAAGTTGTGTGCTGTGCGCCAGTCACACCAGATCTTTTATTACATATTTTTATAAGATATCAAGAGTCAAAGTTAGCTTATCAAAATTTTTTAACACATAAATCCGGCAAAAATATTTTTTTCTCAAAAAGTATAATATTCACGGTTATTTTCTGAATAGTGATCGATAACAGTGTTATTCAGGATTCCGTAACTAAAATTAAAATATGAAAATTTGTAGCCATAGCATTTAAATATTTAGGGAAATGTAGCGATTTTCTCAGAATTTCAAAAAAATGTCCTTAACTCGAAAACTAAGAGAATTTTTTAATTTGAACACTCATTAACTGACCTATCTCCTGTTCACGGATTATCCTTGAGGTCTGGAACACCCTGTATAATTTTATATAAATATATATAATTTTTATCTTTTTTTAGAAGTCCGCGGCCCAGTTCCAATCAGCCCGCGGCCCATGGGTTTTTTTTTTTTTTTTTTTTTTTTTTAAAAACATTCACACTTTTTTCTCATTCATACACACATTCATGCAGTCTTTTCGGCAACTTAGGCCATATAAGACTTTGACGATAACCGTTGTAGAGAATATATCTATTGTGGGGTCAGGCATTTCTATTTAAGCCATCTGGTATCCAAATGGCTTAAATAAAATCATCGGACTGCCTGCGGCCCATGGGTTGGGAACCGTTGTCATAGAAAGATAAATTCTGTTGATAAGAGAAGTGGCTGTTCAACGATTAGAATGATAGACATTTAATTAAAGCCGAAACGTCTTCTGTATGGAGATTTTTATTCGAAAGAGGCTCTCCTTTTGGCTGACATCCTTTCTTTCTTTAATTTAGCCTATTTTTTCCTATGAAAGATTTCAAGGGCAAAATGAGAATATACATTCTAAAGAGATTCTAATAAATAATTGATTTTATGAATTTTAATCAAAATCGTTGGATCGAATTTTGAGAAAATCGAAAAAAAACTGAAAAAGTACATCAGTAAACTTAAATAGAAAATTTCAACCTCCTAGCTCAATTCCTTCATGCTTAAAATTGAGCACAGACACACAGACAGACAGACCATGTCGCGAAAACCACTTTTTTGGATTCAGGGGACCTCAAAACGTGTAGATCCATCAAAATCTCGACATCGAATTTTTGACATGAATCCAATACTTTCTCTCTCTATATTTAACATAATATCAAGGTAAGAGAAAGTAATATTCCATGCTCTGATTACAATTATTTGTCTTTCATACAGACTGAGGAAATAAAGATTGTAAAAAGCCAATAGATTTTCCTCTTGGGAGGGAGGGAATGCATCCATCCTCTCTTAATCGGCAGCAGAAAAAAAAAAAAACATTAAACGATGAAAGTTTAATTGAATCTTAAAAGATAACCAGTTTTGATTGATAATTTCCTATAAAATAGATTCCTCGAAGGTGGAAGAAGACTTGCCGTCGTCGTCGTCGTGGTCCAGGTGTTGGCGAATTTGACTTGAGGGCCTCATCGAAATAAAACCAGTATGTAAATGAGCAAAAAAAAAAAAAAGGCTGAATGCTGCTGCTGCTGCTGCTGCAAGCACGGATATTAAGAACATGTGCCAATGCAGCCAACCCAACCGGCTAATTTGTACTTTTCCAATAGAGAGAGGAAATTGTTTACATTTCCATTTGCATTCGACAATTTTATTTATGATAAGTTTAATCATAATTCTCTCTTCAAGGGTATGTAGATGGAGGGGGGGGGGAGGGACCAATAAATTGTCACCAATTTATACTGTATAGAAAAAAAAATTAACTAACAACCCATCACCATCGCTAATTTAAAATTTAACATGTAAATTAAATGGGAAATCGAATATATAGCTATTATATATGCCAATGTCTATTATTTGGAATTAACAAGCAGATTGAATTTCCTTCTTTAGATGATGTTGTCGTTTAAATATAAAAATTATAACCCCCCCCTCCCCCCCCTTCAAATACGATTACTGATACTAATTATAAGATGTATAATATACATATAGAGTGGTCGTTAAAAATTAAATTTCTTGCGGCGCCCCCTAAAAAGCTTTCTTTTGATGAAAAAACACTAGGAAAATTTTTTATAATTTTTTTATGCCAAGACAACACGTGCCTCAAGACGATTTAAGTTAATTTTTGGGTATAATCATGTTTTTTGAAGATTTTTACTAATAAATACAATTTCATACAAAATATAAACAACCACAGAACCAAAATTCATGAGAATACAATAGTTAATCAAAATAACAATAGATTGTCCAAACAATATGGTCTGTTAATTAAAAAAATCAATGATATTTTAATTAATATTTTTATTTTATTACAAAATTAATACAAATTTAATTTTAATCTCTAGTTTTCTTCATTCCAATCCTTAAGTAAACATTCTTTCGTTTTCTTAATGCCATTGCTTCTGTAATCATCTAAGATTTGAATGAACCCAAAAATTAACTTAAATCGTCTTGAGGCACGTGTTGTCTTGACATAAAAAAATTATAAAAAATTTTCCTAGTGTTTTTTCATCAAAAGAAAGCTTTTTAGGGGACGCCGCAAGAAATTTAATTTTTAACGACCACTCTAATGTATATTAGAGTGTCTCAAAAAAACCGAATTATTTTTTTTTTTTCAAAGAACATTGAAAAATCATCAAAGTGTCTTTAGAAAAAGACCCTGTAAAAATATGAGCTCTTAGAGGTGGCGTTTTGTAATTTTCTGTTTTCCATTTAAATAACATGGGAAAATTTTTTTTTTAAACTTTGGAATTTTGTAACGTGATAACGAGCTACTTTATAAGTAAGATACAATTAGTCTTTATAGTAAATTTAATGCTCTACAAAAATGGTCTGATTAACATTTTGCGTAAGTCAAGTCGTTTCAGAGATATCGAGCCTCAAACTTCAGGCTGTTCAAAATTACGCTTTGTTTTTTTTTTTTAACACAAAGAAATCAATTAATATTAATTATTAATAATTTTGGATCTGAATTCTATCAAATATATGAATATATTTATTCTCAAGTTCGTAATATTGGGTTTTTAATTAATATTAATTGATTTTTTTGTGTTTAAAAAAAAACAAAGCGTAATTTTGAACAGCCTGAAGTTTGAGGCTCGATATCTCTGAAACGACTTGACTTACGCAAAATGTTAATCAGACCATTTTTGTAGAGCATTAAATTTAATATAAAGACTAATTGTATCTTACTTATAAAGTAGCTCGTTATCACGTTACAAAATTCCAAAGTTTAAAAAAAATTTCCCATGTTATTTAAATGGAAAACAGAAAATTACAAAACGCCACCTCTAAATATTAACATTAAGAGCTCATATTTTTACAGGGTCTTTTTCTAAAGACACTTTGATGATTTTTCAATGTTCTTTGAAAAAAATAAATAATTCGGTTTTTTTGAGACACTCTAATGTATATACAAAATCCTCTTTAATTATTTCCTGAATTGGAAAGAAGAGCTCAAGTTCCAAACTGATTTATTCAGTAGCGTCATTTCAACTTTTTCTAGGGGGGGGGGAGATTTACCTACAAATAGGTAACAATAATAATTTATTGAATTTAAACTTTCTACCGTAGGCTCAAGTTGAAACATTAGGTATATATGAAAGGTAAAATACACTAGGTTATGTGTTTCAAGGTTTTTTTATTAATTAAAAATCAGAAATGCTGTCGTTTCGGGCCCATTTGCCATACATGTAAAGATTGTTTGTATTTTGCCGAATTAACACCAAATAAAAATGTTTTGATGACCGTAGGTCCTGAAGATGGGATCGACGTGATCCCGAAACGTCGATAATAATCAAATAGAGTTTCTTTATCACTTGCTGGCTGTCATACATCTTCCTAATCCTAGTAACAAGTTATATAAATATAAAATTCAGTTCAGTTATACTTGGACAACTTTGATTTATTCAATTAACAAAGAACGGTCTTTGTTTTTGTCTTTTGGCCACATCATTCGAGATTGTGTGTTTGTATAGAACGTATTTATTTAGCTTAGCGCTAAATTGTTAAAAAAATTAAAACAAAATGTAATTATTAAAAATGCTTTATTTTTTATACAACGATTCTCATCTCTATTTATTTTTTTTAATTAAATATTTTACCTAGAGATAAAAATAAATTTGGCGACAACTTGCTTTGGTGATATAATAACATTTTTATTTCTTTTCTATTATTCTTAGCAATGGTGTTCTTGTTTTAATTTGAGAAATCGTTTGTCAATCGGGAGACATCGGAACGAGAGGTAGCTGCCTCAAAATGTATCATCCTTGCACAATCATCATGCAGTTGGGGCGGTTCGAAAATATTCACATCCTGAGCCAATTTATTTCTGCTTTGCAACAACATTCCAGATTCCAGACCTACGAAAGTGAATCGTAGCTTGTGTGTCGTGTATTGAGAGTCCCCCCCCTCCCTCTTTCTTGTTCTAATGTTAGCTCCTCTCCTGCTGCTGCTGCTGCTGCATCTTTTATGCAACAACTATTAAAAAAATAAAAATAAAGATAAAATGCAATTGATTTAAAAAAAAAAAAACAGAGATTTATTTATTTATTAGAGGCTAATAGTATTTGGATTAACAGGTTTTTGGGGTTTCGCAGATGACAGCGTGGTGGTTCTCTTCGCAAGGTCGGATTTCTAGTTGGCCTAAATTGGTGATAATCCCGCAGGCGACTTCTCCTTTGGAGTCTGGCTGACCTACCGCCCAACCCAAGTCCTTTTTCTGTTCCTTGTCTGCGCAGAAAAGAGAAACATTGAGAGGTAAATAATTGTATTTATGTGATGGGGTGAAAATTTTATAAAGTTGCTGTTGATGTTTGAAATAAGGAAAGGCAAAACAAAAAGCTGCTCTTATTATTCCAATATTAATATTTGCCAATATTTGCTCCCATTGCCTTTTAGTCAGAGTGGCTTCGCCCCCCTACCCCATGTCATCACAAATGATTGCGGTGCGCCGCAAACTTGGAAGAAACAATATCTGACTGATTGTCATTATTTTACAACAAAATTAAATATATTTTTATATTTATTTTATCTCTGAAAGATCGTGGTAAGAGTGTTGAGGGGTTAGAACAAATACCATATGTCACAAATCCGGGCGCGGGGGAGTCGAGAGTTTTTTTTTATAATTTTTTTAAATAAATATACAAAAAAAAATAAAAAAACTCCAATAACTAAAAAATAGTTAAATTAATATATGTTTAAGAGTAAAATTGGTATAAATATGTGGAAAGAGGAGGAAAGAGGGGGAGAAGGGGAGGGGAGAGAAAAGAAGGATTATTTAAAAAAAAAAAAAAACTTTCATAATAATCAAAATGCGTCACAATGATTTTATTAAACCAGGCGTGGCCTGACTCGCGGCCGCCTTGATCATTTTTGCTGTCCGCGAGGTCCATCACACTTTTACACAATATATTTATTTTATAATAAAGAGATAAAGGCAGCCAAAGCAGAATAAAGAAAAAAAAATTTATTTTGCTTTATTGAAGAACACTGTCGACGTTTCGGCCGATTCTTCCTTCCTTCATCAGGACATGTGTTTTGTTTTCGAGCTCTTGACATAGGTGCGAATATTCGACAGTTGACACGACTCTGGTTCAAGAATGACCATCACTCAGCCAAGTCAAGAGCCCCTCTAAGCTCGAGCCTGAGCCTGATGAAAGCCGGAAGAATCGGCCGAAGCGTCGAAACAAAAAAAAATTTCTTTTTTTGTGTTGACTCGAATGGGTCTAAATCTAATATGGGGATATATAATATTATTTATATGCGGCCCGCGGAGTTATGATGCATTTAAGGGATCATTTTGGTTTGCGACCCATGGATTAAATCTTTCAGGAATTCCCTGAGCTGGCCACTCACCTCCAAATTAATTTTAAATTAATTAACAGATCCCTCTAGTAGACAGAAGGAACAACTAATTATTCTACACAAAGCGCTCTAATTTCCCATATCAACAGAGTTATTTTTTTGGCCTCGAAAGATTAAAAAAATGAATTCTACTTACTAAGAATATTGATAGTCAAATTGTCCTCCATGGCGTAAATGCCCACCCAGGCCGATTTCCTTTGCACTTTGGCGAGAAATTGACTTGCCACAAGGAGTTCGTTCTCCTCCGAAGGGATCAACAGATGAGCCACTTGGGTCTCACAAATCTACAAAGAAAAAATAATATTATAAAGAATAATTTTATTTTCAAGAGAAGCCATCGATTATCTTACCTTGAGAGCATCAGTGAAATTGAGCGAAATATCGTGGATGGAATAGCTATGTCCGGGGGTTCCTTCAACTTTTGGAAGTGCAAATGCCTGGGCAGTCGCTACAAGTCCCAGGACCAGAGCGATCGCAATTGGAACCATTTTCGAAGTCATTTTTATTTTTTTAAGGAATTGAAATGTCAAATCAAATCGTAATTTGCTTTTATATTGCATTAAATATCAAAATCTAATCTTTTGATTGTTTTGATGACGTCTTAGATTTAATGATGATGATCTTTAAAATTAATATTCAGTGATTATGATAAAAAATTAATTAAATCAGTGCGTCAATTTGTTTGTAAAGATTTAATCAAAAAAAGCCAAACAAAAAAAAAACGATCAAATAACAAATCAAAATATCGTAAAAGAAAAAAATCTACCTGGATAAATATCGTACTGAGTGGCGAAAGTTTGAAATTGAACAATTCGAGAAAAGAAGTTTGAAGGTTTTATAAACATATACATTTAAATAGCCGGGAAACAAATGAATAGGCCAGAATCAATAGCAAAGAATGGAAATATATATAATTTTCGCCACTTTGGCACTCAAAAGAGAAGAAGTTTTAGGCTTAACGCAAAAATTGAATTTTCAGTTTTTCACCAGCAAGCGAGGCGTGGAAATAAGCTTTTAATCAAAATCAGCCAAAAAGTACTAGTACTTTACTGATGTAGTTTTTCAGTTTTTTTTCGATTTTCTCAAAATTCGCTCTAACGATTTTTTTTAAATTAATAAATCAATTATTTTTTAGATGCTCTTTAAAATGTATATTCTCATTTTGCCGTTGAAATCTTCTGAAGACCACTTTACTCTTGTTCTTCATTGGAAAGATAGATGAAATGGTTGCCTTGGTAACAGAATTTAAATCTTTTACTTTTTAGAATAAAATTCTCTAATATAATTAAATCTCTCTAAGGAAAAATAATAAAAATTGGTATATAATTAAATTTTTATTAGGGAACTCGAATTGAATAAAGACAGAGAGCCTTGCAAGCAAATGATATGCATAATTACAAGGCACCGCCGGCAAGTGCTGCCACCTGGTGTCCATTCTATAAACCCTTTTATTAAAATGAAATTAATCTAATTTAATCAAACAAATTTCATAAAATTAGTATAAATATCACGAAGGGGACAACCTAAAGGGGGAGGGGGAGGGGAGGGGCCTAAAAGGCGTCCCCCTCCTCGAAAAAGCAAAAATTCAAATATTATGGTCTATATGGGGCTATGGAATTGCATTAGAGTAGAAAGAGAGCGAAGGTAATGAGTGCGAGTGAGATGGAGAGAGTCGCTTAAAGATGCTGAGTCTCCGCTCTTGGTGCACACGAACCGGATTGCAAACAATGCGCGTGACGTCATCTTTTCCCAGAAGCCATTAAAGACAGAAATAAAAATAAAATTATTTGTTTTTTTATATTCATCAAATTAGAAGACAAAAACAAATTAAAATAATTTAAAAAAATGAATATGAAAAAATTATTTTAATAAAGGAAATAAATATATTCTAACTTTTGATTGATTATTGAGGTGGGATTTATTTATTTTTCTTCCTGAGACGGGTGTTAAATTTGATTGTATTTTCAATTTATATTTCGGCCTCTAAGATCATTTGACTTTTGGGAAATTAAATAAAATGGCTCCCAGCAGGTGAGAGACTCAACACTCAGAGGGTCACCTATCCACGGTCCAGAAGTTCTTAGCCTTGCTTAACCCGAATTATCTCGATTTTTTCTGCCTTTTCTCAGAAGCTATTATATCAAACAAAAAAATTATTTTAATAATTACCTTCGATAACTAAAAATCTATTCAGTTTTTGAAAAAATGCCAAAGAATAAAAACTTTTTAAAATAACTAACTTTTTATCATAATATGATAAAAATATGGGGAATGACTTCCCCGAGACTTTCTCGTATATTCTTTTGGAATTACGTCTGGGTGTGTGTGTGTGTGAACACGATTGCTTAAAAACCAAAGCAGCTAGATCGATGAAATTTGGTAGGCCTATATGCTCCTTACACTAAAATTGTAGATTTCTATCAACTTTTGGAGTAAATACGTCACTTGGAAGTAGTACTTTAAGAAAATGACATTTTCTTCTTTGATTATTTCAAAAACTATTCAGTTCTCGGAAAAATGTCAAAGTTCACACACACACACACACCAGACATAATGCCCAAAATGGTGTTTTTGGACTCAGGGAGGTCTAAAACGTGGAGAAACATCAAAATCTCGAATTCGAATTTTTTACGACTACAATACTTGCTCTTTATATTCTATGCGAGAAAGTAAAAAGTGTGAATGTTTAAAAAAAAAAATAAATAAATAAAAAAATAAACGAAAAAGGTGCACCACGGATCACCCGATGTATACTCAGCATGCGCTATTATTGGATCATAGTACCGAACTCGACGTATTTTCTAATTGTTATTGGAAAATTAAACCTCTAGATTTGTGAGTGAAATCATGAATGGTTCTAGCGGGGGCCTAGCTCTACACCCCCCCCCCCCATATGCACAAGAAAAGAAACCCATTTGTTAAAAAGGTAGTAGAAACACAATGGTAAATAAAGTCAATCAAAATCAAATTAGATGGCTACTAATCAATTGGATTAAAAAGGGATAAGGTGTAAATGGTCTCAGAAGATTATATTGACAATCTATATATATAATTCGCTAATGTCCGTCTGTCTGTCTGCCACGCTCTATTTAGGCAACTTCCTGTTGGAATTTTGAAATCTCGGGATTACAGGAAAATTATTTTCATCCCGAAATTCCCATAACTTTTTGAGTTATGGGTCGTTTTGATAACTTACCTACCCCAACATTAAAATAGCCTCCCTATGGGGAATACATGGTGTGTGTCCTTCAGCTGTTTTAATGCTGAAGGACACACACCATGTATTTCCCCATAGGGAGGCTATTTTAATGTTGGGGTAGGTAAGTTATCAAAACGACCCATTAATTCTTAAAGTTACGATTTTTCCCATAGGAAATGTATAGTGAAATATTTATATACTAGCCGCGTCGCCCCCCCCCTGGACCCCCCTCCAGCTGGCTCGGGCCCGCCTGCAGCGGACCCTCGCCCTTTCTTCTTTTTTTTTTTTTTTTTCTCATTCACTCTCACACTCACACTCACATTCACACAGTCTTTTCGGCAACTCAGGCCATTTAAGACTTTAGACGATAACCGTTGTAAGTAATATATATATTGGGGGTTCAGGCATTTCTATTTAGCCCTTTCTTCTTAATTATGAAAAAAAATTATCATTACTATTCCAAACCAGTGCCTGCTTGAAGATTTGTTTACATTCATGGAATACACAAATGAAAAGAATACTTAAATATTTCTCTATACATTTCCTATGGGAGAAATCGTAACTTTAAAAATTAATAACTCAAAAAGTTATGGGAATTTCGGGATGAAAATAATTTTCCTGTAATCCGAGAATGTCCTCTTTATGCATAAAAAATTTCATTTCAAAATTCCCACGGGAAGTTGCCTAAATAGAGCGTGACAGACAGACAGACAGACAGACAGACGGACATTAGTGAATTATATATATAGATTCTTCTCATTTGTGTATTCCATGAATTTAAACAAATCTTTAAGCAGGCACTGGATTGGAATGAGGCATTTGGATACCAAATGGCTTAAATAGAAGTGCCCCCAATAGATATTTTAAACATACGAGTATCTTTTAAAGTCTTAAATGGCCCAAGTTGCGGAAAAGACTATGTGTATGTGTGTGAATGAGAAATAAGTGTGATTGTTTTTATAAAAAAAAAAGAAGAAAAGGCGATGGTCCGCCGCAGGCCGGCCCGAGCCAGCTGAGGGGGATCCAGGGGAGCTAAGCCCCCTGTCTAGATGCAAAGGCGGGCGCCACGGGTTCTCATAAATAAGAAAAAGAGAGGGCCCGTCCCAGTTGCCTCCGGCAACCCTACCGCAGCTAGTTTAATTCTAATTCTTCAATCAAATTTTTAAAATATTTAAGCACCCCAAATTGACTTGTCATTTTTTGTGACATTCATAATATCTCATTGGGGGATCCAGACTTCCTAAAGGAGATAGAAAAAGAATTATTTTCGTCAGAGCTTCTTTTCTAATCAGTATAATTTGTAAAAATCATTTTGCTCTCATCATAGTCAAGATTATCACTGCGATTATTCCTTTACGAATGTCCATGTGTCGCCGTCAACGTCAACAAGATAAGAAGAGTGGGCAAAATAAATAAAAGGAGATGGCAGACGGAGAGAAAAAAAGCATTCATCAAATCAGATCAGAAGAAATAAAAATGAAACAGATCATCTGTTTGTGTTTCGTTATTGGGTGCCTGAGCCTCAGCTCAGTCTTGGCTCAAGAACAGAATGCCTATCAGATTATTGACGTCAAAGTACCATTTAACGAGGCCCATAAGGTGCGTACTATTTTCGAGAAACAACAAATCATCGTTTGGGTTTTTGAAATGGGGAGGGCAAGACAACTCACTATAGTTAATTATTTACTCCAGGGGGGTTATATTTGAAGCTGGGAAGAAATTGATGATTCAGCTAGGGCTGACGTTTCGATCACATTTGGGGTCATCGTTAAAGCCCACTTTGGGTTATTTTGGAGACTTTTTTATTGTACATGCTACATTAAAAATAAATAATCAAGAAGATCTATTATATATATTGACAATAGCTTGACTCTGATCTTCGGTTTTTTTTAATTTTATAATGAAAAAAATATCACGATTTGATTGACACGAATCTTAATTTTTTCAGTTAAATCACGGAAAAATATTTAAAGAAATTAAAATACATTTTAGGATATCCGACTGCTTCGAAGATGGTCACAGATGTAACCGAAACGTTAGTCTTGGATTGAAGAATCAATAAAATAAATAAACAGCTGGGTAGCCAAATTCTTCTAACGAATAAAATTTATGGGAGTTTTATTCGATAGAAACTATCCTACTGGATGACAGACAACTACCGATTGTCCTGAGGAATGACGCTATTTGCGTCCGAAACGTTGGCAATCGAAATTATAAAGATTGATAAAATTTTTATCTGATTTCTTTCCTGGCTGCCATCCTACTCATATTTGAAAATTTCAACGTTTCAGTCACTATTTCTGCAGCTGTTGTATTTTTTCACTTTGAAAAGAACGTTATCTGCTTCATCATTTTAAATTTAAAAAATAACTTGGCCACATAGGCATCGAATTCTATCAAGGAAAAATACAAATTTGTGCCCTTGTTTTTTTTTTAAATTAATTGAAAGAAAAAATATTCTATTTATTTTTTTAAAGTCTATAATTTATTATTTGTCGAAATGGATGTAATTATCAATCTTATTTATTTATATTATTCATCCTCAGCATCCGATTAGTATATAAAAAATCTGGTGTGACTGGCGCACAGCACACAACTTTCTCTTACCTTCGGTAATCGAAAGTTGTGTACTGTGCTTGTCACACCAGATTTTTTGTGTCGACATGTATTTAGTTTCCGACAGTACGATACTTCGATTTTCAAGATGTACAATTTATAAGTATGGCAAAATGTTTATATTTTGTTACCATGGCAACCATTTCTCCTATCTTTTCTATGGAGTACAAGAGTAAAGTGGCCTTCAGAATATTTCAATCACAAAATGAGAATATACATTTTAAAGAGGATCTAAAAAATAGTTGATATATGAATTTTAAAAAAAATCGTTGGAGCAAATTTTGAAAAAATCGAAAAAAACTGAAAGTGCATCAGTAAAGTACTAGTACTTTTTGGTCGATTTTGTTCAAAAGCTTCGTGTCACGTCCAATGGGGGTGCTAACTTAAATATAAAATTTCAACCTCCTAGCTCTTTTCGTTCTTGAGATATTTTGTTCACAGACACACACACCCACAGACAACCATGTCGCGAAACCACTTTTTTGATTCAGGGGACCTCAAAACGTGAAGATCCATCAAAATCTCGACATCGAATTTTTGACATGAATCCAATACTTTCTCTCTTATATATTTACATATATACATAGGTAAGAGAAAGAAAAAAAAAAAAAAATCACATCGTTTCTATAAAGGGAATAGGATGGAATTTTCACAGGTGTTTGTCGTTTTGTTTTTGTTTGTTATTTACGACACGAACTTAATCTTTTTTTACAGATTTGCAAAGAAGTCGCAGGCGGACGGCTTGTGACTGTCAATAGCGAGGACGAACGCATTCAGGTGCAAAATTTGTTGCAAAAGAACCGAATTACTCAGACGTGGGTGGGGCTCGTCGGCTTGCAAGGAAATGTCGTTGTGTCCCTCGATGGTTAGTATTTTCTATTTATATCACTATATATGATGCGGAAAGTGAAAAGGGACTTCTTGTCCGAAATTTCACAAATTGAGTTATTGATATTTTATTGTAGAGAATAATTTCCTGAACATTTTAAGACCAAAACCACTATGATATCTCAAAAACTAAAAAAAGTTACAGCCTTTCAAAGTTATAGATATAAATAACGGGATTTTGAGGAAAACGCACAATGAAGAACTGTTTAAGGTTACTAAATCGATTATTTTGTAATATTTATCGGATTCTAAGCGTTAAAATTACCGAATAAACCTGCATAGGAAACATGGACGTATATAAGGGGGAGAGGTGAGAGGATACGCCTCCCTCCCCCGAAATTTCCCAAATGCATTTAGATATATAGAGATATACAGAGATCAGCGGGGCTCGCCCCCCCCCCCAAAGTTTTATTACGCCCGCAGTGCGAAAAATATAGTTCCGCAAAAAAAAATTTTCCGCAGGGTGAAAGACTTTGGTTCCGTAAAAGGAAAAAATGTTCCGCAGTGTGGCAAAAATTTCGTTTAAAAAAAAAAGGTAAATGATTTTCCCGGTCGGGAGAAAAATTCTTCCGCAGGGCAGAAAAATTTTCGAGTTCAGGCCCCCCCCCAAAAAAAAATTTCTATATATGCCCCTGATAGGAAATATTGAAGAATCGTATTCAATCGAAACACAAAAATCGATATTTTAAACCTAATTCGACTAAATGCCCGTAACGATAATTTTCTTTTGTCGACAAGAGGACTCTTCACTTTTCACATCATATATTGTCTTCCCTAGACACGCAGACTTGTATATAAGTGTCATAACAATCTCCAAAAAACAATCCACTTAAGTTGAAGTTTATGTGAAGGCCAAATTTATTAAAGATCACTCCTCCCGCTAAATTCGATGTTTCGCTGTTGAAAAGACTCTTTTTCCAGGACAATGCGGGGTCAGTCAGTGAATTGTCAGCATTAACGAGAGATAAATTTGCCCTGCAACTTGAGTTTTTATTAACGCCCATTCACACAGGGTGCTTGCCTACCCCCATCCGATCTGTCAAATTTCCTTTTAATAGAGCATAATTCCTTCAACTTCAAATTTAACAGCTGCTTTTTAAGTCTTTTGGTGATTTCTTAAACTGACTCGGAAGGGCATTAGATAACATATTAACAGAAAAAAGACGGTAAATTTTCAGCAAATTTTATTAATTATCAAGGCAATATTTCCAGATATTTCGGAGACACTATCGGCACTCCTTCTTCAGTGGATTTCACCTCATTCATCACATTACGGCCCTTATAATTGAAACGCTTGGAAGCGACATGTTATTTGACCAGCAATTATTAATCATTTTGAATCATTGTCGCTTCCAAGCGTTTCAATTATAAGGGCCGTAATGTGATGAATGAGGTGAAATCCACTGAGGAAGGAGTGCCGATAGTGTCTCCGAAATATCTGGAAATATTGCCTTGATAATTAATAAAAATTGCTGAAAATTTAGCGTCTTTTTTCTGTTAATAAACCAACTTCAGCAACACCACTTAAGGAGAATTAGATGACATACTTTACATCTTCATTTGTCAGTCTCGTTTTGACAGCAAATCATTTATGTAGATGATGTAATATCTTGAGCGTTTTTTAGAGTTCCATAATCAAATATTCCGCAGTAGCTGAACGTCAATGTTGAAAAAAAATATTGAAATAAAGGGCATTTGCCGAGTTATTCCAAAAGTTTTTCTCATAAACTCACTATTTTCTCTTAAATTCATTCCGTTATAAAATTATTTCCAAAATATTGATCTTCCTGGAAGGATGATTATGAAATTAACGTCAAGAGCAAATCCTTTGAATGCTTCATTTGATTTTTTTTGTTTTTCTAAAACACTTCTTCTCATGTTGACAGGTCAGGAGGCTCTTGATTCATGGCAGGCTGGACAACCCTTAAGCTTGAATGGACCCTCGTGTGGAGTAGTGGATGACCAGGGCCTCCAATCGTTGGTCTCTTGCTCAAATGAACAGGCCGTCCTTTGCGAAAAAGACCCCACAGACTGCGATCCTCTCAAATGAATTCTCTCCATTTATTCTTCTCTTTTATTATAAATATATAAATAAAAATAGCATTATTTTTTTTTTTAATTTTATCCTTTCAATTACCTTTTAATCAGGTCTATTCTCTAAGCAAAAACGTTAACTTTTAACATCTGTAAACAGAGTTAATTCCTTTTAACACTTACTTGCCTCAAATTACTATTCTCTAAGCAAAAACTGTAAAGCCAAAGCGTTAAAATTTACTCAATAGTGTTAAAAATTAATGTCATGTCTAGGAGGTGCTTTTAATATTTTAACGCCGTAAGGTTATAATTTCGACAGCTTTGAAATAAAAGCAAAATGTTAACGTCGCTGTTAAAACTTGGTTTAGAGAATAGCATTTTTTAACGCTGATGTTATTACTTTACTTTTTAAGACCCGTTTGTTGATGATAAATTTTAACGTCTGTTTTTAGAGACTAGCGTTTTGTAGCTTTATACAATAGGAAATAACACAACATTTGTTCTTTTTTAATGCATTTGGGCATGTAGGCGGATTTCATTGAAATGAAATGAACTTGCACTTGAAAACATCGCGATAAAGAAAATAAATAAATTTTATTTTATATTCCTCTTTCGTAACAGAGAATTTATTTATATCTTTTAAATATATTTGTCTTGATTTCATAATAATAAAGGAGATGAGATACATGAGACCAAACAAATAATAAAATAAAATATATTAATAATAAATATAGGATGACTAATAAATTCAAGGATTCATTTTTCAATAAAATTAATTTTTTATTTCATACATTTTAAAATTTATTCATTGAAATTATAATAAATATTTCAATGAGAAGAAAAAAAATAAATAACGTAGTTAAGCCTAATGCATATATATAAAGAAGAAATAATAAATAAAAGTTTATTAAATTGAAATAGATTGCAAATTTATTGAAGCAAATTTTATTCATTAAATTTGTCAAGTTAGGCTGTGCCAAATAAGAGCCAACAAAGAGAGAAGAACACGCCCAATTGAGGAGAGGCGCCTCTTCTCTTAATCCAAAGAGTGCGAAGAGAGAGGGGCCTGCAAGAAAATAACTTTTTCTGTACCGCTCGTGACAGGAAGCGCACGCATCTTTGTGACACTTGAATCAAAAACCTTACTTCTGCTTTAAAAGGGGGTTTTAAGACCCCTCAAGAAGACACTAACAAACGTCATTTTCACTTTGAAACGAGTCTTTATTTAAGTGGAAATAGAAGAATTTTGCTCGAAAGTAAACCTTGGTAAGTATGCAGGTTGAGACTCCAAAGCGAACCCAGAGCTAACACTCCGAATTGGGGAGTAGGCAGATTGGGGCCCCGTAGTCAACCTAAACCAAACACAAACACGATTACATACAATCAACCGTCTCAGAGACAAATTCACACTTCTGAGGCATTCATCAAACAGCAAGACTGCTGCCCCGTAAACAGCCCCTCCCCCTCAAGGCTGGACTGGAAACACATTTAGGCCCGGGAAATATCAGTGAATATTAAATTTAAAGAAAAAAAGATTTTTTTTAAATAATTGCAACATAATTAAGTACATAGTGAAGTTAAAAACTTAAATATATTTGAGGGCCCACGGGGATATTCACAGTATCCCGGTGGGCCAGTCCAGTACTGCTCCTCCATCGTTACCTCCCTAATTCCCTTCTCTCTTGAAAATGGAGAGCCGAAACGTCGAATAAATCTCAACATTCAAAGCGATTTAACCCGAGAAAACTTAACTTTGCATACATCCGGTCGCGGAAGAACATACTTTTGTGATGCGGAAAGTGAAAAGGGTCCTTTTGTCGCCTATCGGTACGGGCATTTTAGTCGAATTAGGTCAAAAATCCATATTGTAACAAATTCCAATGGCTGAAGTTGCCTAAGAGACGGGATTATACGCTCCGAGTCTATCTTTTTCAAAAACAAAACCCCTCCTTACCTCCATATTTAAGGGCACGGTTCTTGAGAGAAAACTCAGGACCAATGTTTTAGGTTTGCAAATGCCCATCCATCGCACTGAGAAATATGACAACTCATTTCTCATAAACTCAACAAGAGTATGGAATAGGAGTCCATAAGGGATTGTGCGAGTGCGACCGGATTTAAGAAGAAGTGGAAGAGCCATTTTATGGGAGAGCAGGTCGGTGTGTAGGAGTGCCGAGATACTCAAATTATTTATAAACTTACAATGAAAGTAGCTTTTAGAAAATTGTATTGAAAACCTAAAATTGTGTAATAATAATAAAATGAAAAACCTAATACTACAAAATAACACAAAATTGTAATGAGAGTCAAACCGACTAATATGTTGTATATGTAAATATTTATATGCATGGACGCCGACTTTTAAAAATTATTAGGGGGGCCTAACTATGATTGACGAAAGGGGTACGGGTTAGGTGTTTTAAGATTTTCCCCTATTGACCTTTTAACGATAGTGAAGGGATTTTTTCTGCGGGGCTGGGGCCCTCTTCCCTCTACATTGGGAGGACTCGAGCCCCTTGAGCCCCAAGGAGTCGGCGTCTATGTTTATATGTGCTCTTAAGAGGCAAAACAGCCTCAGGGGTAATAAATCAATCAATCAATCAAAAAAAAAAAATATATATATATATATCGATTTTTGGGTTTCCATTCTTCAATATTTCCTTTACAGGTTTATTCGGTAATTTTAGCGATGAGAATCGGATAAATATTACAAAATAATCGATTTAGTTACCATAAATAGTTCTTCAATGTGTTTAAAGGCGGGGCCCCTTGGGGGGGGCTTTGTGGGGGGGGGGGGGGGGGGGGGGAGAATAGTATTTATTTTTTATTTATTTATATAAAAAAAATAAAATAAAAAAATAAAATAAAATTATAAAATAAAAAAAAATTTTAAAAAAAAAAAATATATATATATATATTTTTTTTTTTTTTTTTTAAAGGGGAGGGGGGGGGGGGCCCCCCCCCCCCCCCCCCCCGGGCCCCCCCTATGTTTAAAGGCGTTTGGCTCAAAATCCCGTTTTTTTTATTTCTGTAAATTTGAAAGGCTGTTTTTAGTTTTTGAGATATCATAGTGGTTTAATTATTTAAAATGAATTATCCACCTTGGGAGCGAGGCAGGAAAGCAAATTAAGAAGAAAAATATTATCTATTTAAGTGTAAAATATTCGTGGTGAAATAATATTTATTACTGTCTATCCATATTTTAATAATAATCAATGACGCAATTTCACCGTGACCCATGAATTGGTTATCTCTCTACGATTTAAGTGAGAAATGCTAATAAAGGTCGTTCTTTTTTTTTTTGAATTCTATTTACCCGGTTATTATGATAATCGTAATGGAATGTGTTGCAAAGAGGCAAAAATAATTGCTTTTGGGGGCCGACCTGAAAAGGCGTGAACGAACGAGTGATTTCCTTTAAATAGTGGGCAGCCCAGCTGCATGGGGGGTCCGGCCCCTCTCTCGACCTGATTTCTTCCCTCTTCTCCATTAAATAAACAATAAAGTGAAAAAGAAAACGAAATGCAAACACACACACACACACACAGAGACACCCTATAAATTTGCATCTGTGTTTAAAGTAATTTAATATGACCATTGAATTTCAAAGGAATCTCTCCGATTCAATGTCCAGTTTTATGGCCACTTGTTATGGACATAGAATGCCCGTTAAATAAGAGATTTATAGATTTGTATCAAAGCAATTGAATTAAATGCTCTGTAATGAAGCGTGTGCTTGTAAATTTTTTTATTTTGTAATATGAGATTTTAAAATTGTTTTTACCTTGGACGGTCAATAAGTCATTGGATTCACTTCGCTCATTAAATCCTTTACTTTCCTCTATACTCTATTAATTAGAAACAAAAAAATCTTTGTCTTTTTGACATTATTGAACAAATGCGTTCAAATTAAGTATTAAAACGCCAATAGACTCCTGAGGATGACATTCAATTTAATTTTATAATCCTTTTTTTAACCCTTTTGATGGCAACCGAGGGGCGTTCCACACGCTGATTGCTCGGGGTCACCAATCCCGAGTTTCCGCTGCGCTTGGCATCACTTATCCTCAACAATTTATAATCCATGTATATATGAGATAATATCTTCTTTATTATAAAAATCTTCATTTTTAATTTTCGTTAATTTGGGATTTTCTTGTGAACAATAGTTCTGGGGAGTAATATAGTCAGTCACATGAATGATCGTGTCTCAGGACTTGGATATTCTTCTTTTTCAACTCATTTAAAATTAATTACAAAAATGATTTTATTTATTATACATTGCATTTGTATTCAATTTAATAAAGGTGAGTTTAATCAAGACTTAGCACTTTAAAGCATAGGCGTAACCACGGGGGGATTTGGGGGTTTCAAACTTTTTTAGATTTTTTTTCTTTATTTTTTGTAAGACTGAAAGTGATTACATACCAAATGTCTTTCTTCATGAAAATTATCATTCATCATTTCATATTGCATGTTGAATTGCGAAATAAATATTTTTAAGATTTCTTTTTTAATCTCTTCTTTCTGAATTTACTTTATTCATATTAATTCAGGCTCTTGATTATATCATTACTATTGACTGGCGAAAGCCGCGCTTTTCTCAACTTGTATATAATATATTTTGGGAAGTTGAAATATTTTTTTAGGCGGTCGGTTAATATTATTGATTTGCTTAGAAAATCATCAGATGTGTTCATTGAAGCTTCTATGGAATTGTCAATTTTTCACCATTTATTTCATAGATAGAATTACATTATTCAGAATATCATCCATCTGGAAAAATAAAATTTAAATTATTTGGAGTAATATTAATTTTGTAGAGTAAAAATGAGAGATGCAGCTAAGGTTATTTCTTTATTCTATTAATTCACATAGCTGACGTTTCGGTTTCGTGTTTGAAAAGTCGGCTGTGTGAATTAACAAAATAAAGAAATAACCTTAGCTGCATCTCTCATTTTTACCCTCTTATTAATATAACATCTCAGCTATAAATTGTTTTTGTATTAATTTTGAAATATTAAAAGAATTACCTTTCAGCATTTGCGCCTCTAATTTTGCTTCTAGAGCGATTACAGAATAGGAGGCTCCAGAGGTCTTCAAAAATCACTTTGTTGAAGCTGTATGTAACTAAGCAGATCACATTTTCTCTCATCTCTCTTTTGGTTTTCCGACAATCATTATTTAATATTTAAATAAGTCAATTGTGTTATTAAACGTGTTATGATTCAGGACCTGAAAAAAAAATTGAATTAGCCTTAATTCTAATCCGTTAATTTATAAGAATTTTGAATTAGTTTTCTAATTTATGTTTACCTTGAATTCCGCAAATAAAATTGAAAATTTTCTGTCTTCTCTCACTTTTTCACTCTCACATAAACACTAAATAAAAAATAAATAAACACCAAAAAATTATACAGTATATATATATTTTATGAATATATATATTTACCGCGAACCGGGAATTTGAGATTGAGTCTGAAGAAATCGTATCAGTGAGAGTGAGCGTGAGTTTGGATTACGAGCAAGCGAGTGCGGGGGCTAATTTGGAAGGGATCCTACCTAGCCTAACACAAAAGACGAAGTCAAGAGAGAGAGTATTTGTAACCCCGTCCCCACCATCAGATCGGTGGAGCCCTCGGGTCTGTCCCTAGCCTCAAGGATTGCAATTTGCACCCTCCAGGCTATTCCTGGAGAAACGGCAACCCTTCCCTGACTCGCTTTACTCATAGAGCCACCTCAAACACACCCTCAAAGATACAAAAACATCAGACTCACGAATGCGACGTCTTTTCGCAAAACATAAGAACACTTGGAATCATCAAATCTCCTTATGAACCTTTCATGGAAGAGATCAACGAGAAGATCTTTCATTAATTAAAAACGAATCAACGGATCCTAACAAAACAAAATAGCTACAAGATTAGAGTAGACACCTGAAGCTAACAACAACAACAACGAACAACAACGAATATCCAACAAAGGCCTAAAATGAAAGAATTCTCGTTGATTTTTCCACTATCAGATTCACGAGGAGGAGCTACAGGTTCAAAAAAAAAAAATCCCTCTCGTTGGCTCGTTGGCATGGTGCACCCTCCACCCCTCTAGATTTAAACTAACTTTAAACTACATTTAAGATGTGAAAATAAATTTTATAAATTATAAATTTTGAAAAATGAATAAAATTAAATTTGTATTCGTTTAGCAATCATACCTTAAGCCCTGGAACTAAGATGATGAAGAAATCCCGCGGCGGTAGAGGCTCTTTACTATTTGGACTCAGCTGTAAAAAAGAACATCCTAAAAAGCTAATCTAATCTACCCCTAATATTCTTGCACCATGCATAAGATACCTTTGTTCTGTTGACCCTCAGGAATCTGTAACAAAAAAGAAAAAAAGAAATTAGAATTAGATCATTTAAATATTTTTGGATTTATGTGTCTGTCTAGAGAATAAAATATTCACCTCCTGAGGGGTTGACGGTCGCTCGAAGCTGCTTGCCTGCCACTCGTAGAGCTGATCCTCTTGATTGCAGAAGGTGAACACTGAACACTGAGCACTTAACACTGAACACTGATACACAATTCCACTGGAGTAGCACAAACCTGCAAAAAAGAGAAATTGTTTAAGAATCTATCGTTTAGAGGTCTAGCAATCTAGTGAAATTAATTTTCCATTAGGATTTTATAAATAAAGATAAAAGAAGTACGCCCCGGGATTTATCTCCATCGGCCCTTCCCTTTGTATGACTGCCTATATTGGATGTTAATTAGACTGGGGTGTAAATAAGGGGACGTTAATAGTTCGCTATATTAATAATATAAGCATTCTTTTAATAAAACTTTTGCCTTTAAGACGGCCCGGGTCCCTCGAGGCTTATGTATATATATATGGATTTTAAAAATCTGGTGTGACAAGCACTGAACACAACTTTCGATTATCGGAGGTAAGAGAAAATTGTGTGCTGTGCGACCAGCCACACCAGATTTTTTGTGTCGACATATATTTAGTTAGCGACAGTACGGTACATTCGAGATGTAAAATTTATAACTATGAGAAAATATTTATATTTTGTTACCATAGCAATTTTCTCCTATAGAGAAGAGGATTTGAAGGGCAAACTGAGAATATACATTTTAGAGAGAATCGAAAAAAAACTGAAAAAGTACATTAGTAAAGTACTAGTACTCTTTGGCGGAATTTGTTCAAAAGCTTCGTGTCACGTGCCACGAGGGTACCTAACTTAAATATAAAATTTAATCTTCCTAGCTCTTTTTGTTCTTGAAATATTTTGTTCACAGACAAACAGACATGTCGCGAAAACCACTTTTTTTGACCTCAAATCGTGTATATCCATCAAAATCTCGACATAGAATTTTTGACATGAATCCAATACTTTCTCTCTTTATATTGTTAAATTTATATAGATTAATAATAAGTGAGTGTTAATTGTTGAATTAATTTCCAGACCGAACACGGCCGTGTATTGTGTTTTTCTTGTTTACTAATAAAACCTTTTTTTTGTTCTAACTCCTCTCTCTAATCAGTTATTTTTCATTAAATTTAACAGGTTATGTGCCCAGGCTCACTTTATTAAAGTAATTTTATGTATGATAATTAGAAAAATGGATCTAATAAAGAATATCAAGCCTTTGAGTGGGGAGTCAGATTGGCCAATGTGGAAACATAAAATAAGGGATTTATTAGATTATCATGAAGGAGCATTGGATGTTATTGATGGAAAACTGAAGAAGCCTGAACCTCTAGGAGAAGCTGCAACTGAGACTCAAGTAAAAGAACATAAGAGGCGTTCAGATTTATATCGTAAGGCAAATAGTTATGCCAAATCCGTGATAACTAGTGCTCTAACTGATACAGTATATCAAAAGATAATGGGGAAAGAAACCGCATCTGATGCTTGGGAAGCGTTAAAACAACAGTTTGAAGCCTCAGCCAAGGATCAACTATTTAAGATATGTATAGATTTTTTCTCCTTTAATTGGAATTCGTCAGAAGATGTTTCCACTCATATAGCAAAACTAAGAAGTCTCTGGAACGAACTGAACAATGGTCTAAAAATAAAAGGTCTGAATGCTTTACCTGATTTAATACTAGTATGTAAGACACTTCATCTCTTGCCAAGCAAGTTTAAAACGTTTCAGTCAAGTTGGATGCTGCTAACGAAAGATGAAGATAAATCATTTGATGAATTAGCGGTACAGCTTTGTATGTTTGAAAGGAATTTCACGAAGAATAATTCAGAAAAAGATAAAAATATTCAAGAAGCATTAGTAGCAAAGACAGATAAGGAGAAACAGAAAATAAACCAAGTAAGCCATATTATAATAATTTTAGGAAAGAAGATGTCTGTCACTATTGCAAGAAAAAGGGACACTGGCTGAGAGAGTGTAGAATATGGATCGCTAAAGGTCGTCCAGCCAAAAAGAATCAAAAAGAAGTAAATTCAACAGAGAGTATGGCCTTGATCACACTTCATAATCAAGAAATATGTACTGTTGAACAAGACAAGGAAGCATGGTGGATCGACAATGGAGCGACGAGACATGTTACTAATTGTTTGGATTATTTCATTAATTTTGAAAAATTCGAAAGCCCATGTAACATCAAATCAGCTGGAAAAGAAAGTTTATCTGCTCTTGGAAAGGGTTCAATTAAAATATTATCACAAATAGGAAATATAAATGAAGAAATAATTTTAAAAGATGTCTGGTATGTACCCTCAATTACTAAAAATTTATTCTCTGTTTTAGCTGCACATGACAGAAATTTGAATAGTAAATTTATTTCAACTCCGACTGAATGTTGGCTAAAAGTTGAAGATAAAATTGTTCTTTATGGAAAACGAGAAGTAAATGGATCTTTATTTAAAGCAACGATAAAACCCATGAAGATTAATAATGAAATAAATATTGTTGAAGGAAGATCACTTTTACAATTGTATCATGAAAGATGGGGACATCAAGACAAACGATATGTTAAGAAGAAATTAGAAAAAGAGCTTGGAATTAAAATAAAATTGAATGAAGAATTATGTGAATCATGCATTTATGGAAAAGCTCATAGGTTACCATTTGGGACCAGGGAAAGAAAAAATAAACCAGGAGAATTGTTGTCGGCTGATGTTTGTGGACCGTTTAATGAATCATTTCAGAAGAAGAGATATTTTGTAATTTTCAAGGATAGTTACACGAAATATCGATACTGTTATTTTATAAAAGAAAAATCTGAAGTTAAAGAAGTTTTAAAACAAGTACTGGCACATGCGAAAACACTCGGTCACACAATAAAGGAATTTTTAAGCGACAACGGAAAAGAATTTGATAATGAAGAAGTTAGGGAAATTTTACGATCCAAAGGAATTACTCAAAAACTTACGGCACCATACACTCCAGAACAGAATGGGGAGAGTGAACGAGAGAATAAGAACTATAGTAGAAATGGCAAGAACTTTTAAATACTCAAATAAAGAGGTAACATTTCCTGAGGAAATATGGGCTGAATTGATAAATACTGCCGTCTATATTTTAAATAGAACGGGAAAATCGTCAGAAGAGGGATTAACTCCATATGAGCTATGGTTAGGAAGGAAACCTCGAATTAATCATTTGAAAATTATTGGCTCAACATGTTATATCCACATCCCAAAAGAAAAAAGGAGGAAAATGGATAAGAAAGCTCTGAAAGGTTTTCTCGTAGGCTACGACGGAGACGAAAGATATAGAATATGGATTAGTGAAGAACATAAGATAATGCTATCAAGAGATATACAATTTCAAGAAAGACCTGGAGATTGTGAAAAGGAAAAAGAAACATTACAATGGAGAAGGAGATAGCACTTCAAATGCAAGAAATTTAAGAAATAGAGAGAATTTAAACAAGCCAAAATACCTGAAAGACTATATTTTATCAGCAGAAGAATTTATGAATGAAATAAGAACTCCAGAAACTTATGAAGAAGCACTCGAAAGTAAAGAAAGAGAAAATTGGAGAAAAGCCATGGAAAGTGAAATCAATTCATTAAAAGAGAACGAAACATGGGAATTGGTAAAGAAACCTGATGAAGCAAAAATCTTACCATCCAAATGGGTTTTTAAAATAACGAATTCAGATGGAAGCATAGAAAAATTTAAGGCGAGACTGGTGATTAAGGGTTTTAATCAAAAAAGAGGTATTGATTTTAGTCAAACCTTCAGTCCAGTAGCCAGATTGAGTACAATTCGTTCAGTTTTAAGTATAGCTGCTAATGAGAAGATGTATCTAAAACAATTTGATATTACTACAGCATTTTTATATGGACAATTGGAAGAAAATATTTATATGAATCAACCCGAAGGATATGAAGATGGAACGAATAGAGTCTGCAAACTAAAGAGAAGTTTATATGGATTAAAGCAGGCACCAAGGTGTTGGAATAAGTGTTTTAACAATTTTATGGTAAAATTAGGATTCAAAGTTAGTGAAGCAGATTCATGTCTATATATAAGAGAAAGAAATAATAGAAAAATTTTAGTCACGTTATACGTGGACGATGGACTTGTTGCAGCAACAAATGAAGAAGATTTAGAAGAATTCTTAGAAGAAATTAAAAAAGATTTTAAAATAACAATAAAAGAAGCTAAGTATTTTCTAGGATTGGAAATTGAGAAAAATGAAAATGGAGATATTAAAATAAGTCAAAAGGCATACACAAAGAAAATTCTCGAAAGATTTAATTTTTCAGAAGCAAAATCGGTGTCAACGCCAATATTAAAAGACTCGGAAACTTTAAAATCAGGGAAAGATGAGTCAAATAAGATTAATTTTCCATATCGAGAAGCAATAGGTGCTTGCATGTATCTCATGGTGGGAACAAGGCCAGACCTGGCATATAGTATTGGAATTTTATCAAGAAACCTTGAGAATCCTACAAATGAAGATTTAATAAAACTTAAAAGAGTTTTTAGATATTTGAGAGGAACCAATGATCTTGGAATCGTTTATCACTCAACAAAAAAGGGAGGATTAGAATGTTATAGTGATGCTGATTTTGGTGGGTGTAGTAAAACTGGAAGATCGACGACTGGGATGGTAATCTTAAACGCAGGAGGAGCTATAACCTGGCAAAGCCAAAGACAGTCTATGGTAGCAGTTTCGACTACAGAAGCGGAGATTGTAGCTGCAAATGAAGCAACAAAAGAAATAATTTGGCTAAGCAAGTTATTTGAAGAAATTTTGAAAATAAAGAAGACTCCAATTCTTCAAGTAGATAATTCGGCCGCAGTAAAACTAGCTGAAAATCCAGAATTCCATCGTAGAACCAAACATATTGGAATTAAACATTTTTTCATTCGGGAGAAAATCAATGAAGGAAAATTAAGAATTCAGCAAGTATCATCAGAAGATCAAGTAGCAGACATAATGACCAAACCATTAATGAAAAATCGTCTTGAAATGTTAATTTTTCGAATGGGCATGTCATTAATTTTGTAAGAATTAATTCAAAAATTAACAAGGGAAAGTGTTAAATTTATATAGATTAATAATAAGTGAGTGTTAATTGTTGAATTAATTTCCAGACCGAACACGGCCGTGTATTGTGTTTTTCTTGTTTACTAATAAAACCTTTTTTTTTTGTTCTAACTCCTCTCTCTAATCAGTTATTTTTCATTAAATTTAACATATATATTAACAGATATACAGATATAGAGGTAAGAGAAAGCAAAAATATTTTTGTTTATGGGGGAGAGGGATCTTTAAAAATATGAGTTCGCCCTCCCTCCCCGCCCTCGAAAAAACTATATATATGTCCCTGATATTAGATGCATAATAAATAAACGCCACGAATGAGGAAACCTTATGATATCATGAAAAAGGGCGATGAATGGACACCGAAACTATGCAAAGAATGCATTTATAGATTGATCCTTAATGAATGTATCTAACTACAAAATGTAAATGATGTAAATGTAGCTACTTACTAAAATGTAGAAATTATAGGAATCCTGGGCCGGACGGCCCGTTGTTCATGTCAAGCCCTCTCTGCATTACTGAAGGCGATGCTTTGTCTCGACTTGACTCGATCTGACAAGCACAGACAGGTAAAACTAGAAAGAAAAAAGAAAGAGAATTAGGCAAAGGTTTCAACTTATACGAACGTATATATATATATACACACAAACACATTTAATGGATAATTTAGAAAATATTTTTGAATATTTAGCATAATTGGCACAAAAAGCTCTGCACCCAATATATTTAGCCTCAGAATTCCTGGGCTGCCCTAATGTCCTCTAAAATGGTGCAAAAAAAATTTCATTCAAAGATAAGTCGGAGAAAACAGTGTGATATACGAGCCAGAGCATTCTGCCAATTACATATATATATATATGGGGCATTCCACGCCAATTCGACCACTTTTGAACCCGACCATTTTTGATTTGGCTGAAACTTTGTCATCTTTTTGTACCCTATTGAAAACGTGTTTGAGAATTTTTTCAGATTTTACGACCCAGCCAAAAAAAAGTTATAGCATTTTCAAAAAACATCGAATTTTTTTTTCAAATAACCGTAAAACTGTCAAAAATTAACTTAACGGGACGTTTTTTTTTTGAAATTTTTGTCTTTAAATGTACTTTTCAGAAAAAAATATGACAAAATTTTACAGATTCATCTTGAACGTTTTTTTTGACATTTTCGTAAAAAAACAAAAATTTCGGGATGAATGACACTTTTTTTTTAATTTTTTTTTTATAAAAAACTTTGATTTTTTCTACAAATGCTCTGAAAATTTCAGAGTGGGATTATTTCGCGTTCTATTTTTTTTTATTTTTGAAAAAAAAATTTTTTTTTCTCCGCTTATTTATCATGATGGTGCTCTTAAATTCTTTCAGGACTGTCCGAGATTCTAGAAAATTGAAGAAAAATAATAATAATAATAATAGTTAGAGGTGATGAAAATCGAGAAAATTCCATTTATCCTGAAAAAATAAGAAATTAGTTGTGTATTCAACTACTGAAGAATTTGAAGCGTCAAGTAAAAGCTTAGAAACATGGGCGTAACTAGGGGGGTCCCGGGGGGCCTGGCCCCCCTCCAGAAAGCTCCTTGCCCCAAGAAAAATTGAAGGGGGGGCCATGGGACCAGCCATCTTCCGGTGGGGCCTGGAAAGCCCCATATTTTCTCAATTTTTCTTGGGGCAAGGAGTTTTCTGGAGGGGGGCCAGGCCCCCCGGGACCCCCTAGTTACGCCCATGATTCTAAGCTTTTACTTGACGCTTCAAATTCTTCAGTAGTTGAATACACAACTAATTTCTAATTTTTTCAGGATAAATGGAATTTTCTCGATTTTCATCACCTCTAACTTTTATTATTATTATTTTTCTTCAATTTTCTAGAATCTCGGACAGTCCTGAAAGAATTTAAGAGCACCATCATGATAAATAAGCGGAGAAAAAAAAATTTTTTTTTCAAAAATAAAAAAAAAAATAGAACGCGAAATAATCCCACTCTGAAATTTTCAGAGCATTTGTAGAAAAATCAAAGTTTTTTATAAAAAAAAAAAATTAAAAAAAAAGTGTCATTCATCCCGAAATTTTTGTTTTTTGCCGAAAATGTCAAAAAAAACGTTCAAGATGAATCTGTAAAATTTTGTCATATTTTTTTCTGAAAAGTACATTTAAGGACAAAAATTTCAAAAAAAAAAAAAAAAAAAAAACGTCCCGATAAGTTAATTTTTGACAGTTTTACGGTTATTTGAAAAAAAAATTCGATGTTTTTTGAAAATGCTATAATTTTTTTTCGGCTGGGTCGAAAAATCTGAAAAAAATTCTCAGACACGTTTTCAATAGGGTATAAAAAGATGACCAAGTTTCAGCCAAATCAAAAATGGTCGGGTTCAAAAGTGGTCGAGTTGGCGTGGAATGCCCCATATATATATCCCCCTCACTAAAAAGAGAGATTCCCCAAAAACAAATTGACTCGATCAGGCAAATGTTAATTTAAATATTTTCCATTTCCTTAAAAAATCTATCTTACTTTTCTTTTCTGAATCCTTTAAATAATTACAATTCCCAATATTAATTCAAGTCCCTCATTCCCACATTCTCTCTTATTTGATATTAAATTCACAAATTAAATTTCCACCCCCCCCCCCCAATAGTTTTTACTTCATTTTGGGATCTTTTCTCCATTTAATTCATCCTTTGTGGAACTCACATTAATTTGTTTGTTTTTTTTTCATGTTTAAAGGGATTTTGATTGTAAATGTAAGAGATGTTTAAAAATAAGATAAATAAAAGATGATTTTTCTAAAGTGAAAAGTTCTATATTCATTTACATTTAAATAGCCGGGGCAATGTCACTTTGGCCCAAAAGAGAAGACGTTTTAACAACGTTTGCAGGCGATTTATCGGCCTACATGTATATTTGAAATGGGGAGGAATGAAACCAGCTTTTAATTAGATCAACTTGTCACATTATATATATATACCCAGTACTGACTGTATATTGGGCCACATTGACACTTGTTATTAGAAATATAAAATTTCTTTCTCCATTATATATAATTTGTTAAACTTTTGAGCCAAATATCCTGGATTAATTCTCTTCGGGGCATGCAAATAATAAGTGTCTGTAACTAAATTGCACTTGCAAGTCACAGGCCAAAAGTTGAACAAATAAAAGTGAGAAAAAAATTTTTACTTATAAATCAAGTTCCAAAATATATCAATGGGGATTTAAATTCATAACTAATTTTGATAAATCTATTCTCTTTCTCTTCAAATTAGAAAATCATCTTTTATTTTAAACATGAAAATTGATTTATTGTGAATGCCAAAAAAATATATATATAGTCTATATGTCAAAAACATGTGAGCACTTTAAAT